>JASAMX010026082.1:0-33306 GCA_030248175.1 Microlaimidae sp. YZB2_3
GTCTTTAGGCTCCGGTGCCTCAAAAATAATTTTAGAACCCAAATCTCAAAAATCGAAAAATTTTTCTCTTCGTTTTCTTCAGCGGTCACTTTCTATAGTATACATACATATATATCTCGTTATTTATGTTCCCTAATGCTAATGTTATTTCAAAGTTAGTACAGTAATTTTTATAAGTAATAAGTACTACACAGTAAGCAAAACAAACAATCATATTGGTTGATTTATGTAGCTCCCCCCTCCTAATTTTTTCCAGCCGCCTATAGCATTGGCTGGGATTTTTTTTCATATAGGTAGGTAGGTACCCTGAGAAAACATGGAGCCGAGATGCTGCACATGTGCTTTGGTTTACAATGTGGGTTTAGCCGAGGGGTCTGAAAAAGGCTTCCCATTCTTTTTTTTTTAAAATCCAAACTCTGCCAATGTGCGCTGATGTAGTTTTAAACTAAGAAAACATGTTTTTGCTAAAGACATTAGATAATACAGTATTAGGCCAACAACACAGCTTTATTATACAGCTTTATCTACGTTTATCTCTGCTTTTTTAACGTTTTCAAAAATTAAGGAGAGGGGGCGCTCCGCCCACTGCACAAAATTTCGGGGGGAGGGCGGAGCCCCCCCCCCCCCCCCAAAATTTTTTTTCCCACTACAATCCGCCCCCCCAAAATGAAACTCTGGATACGTCCCTGCCCTCCCTAGAAAAAATCTATGGGGCCTTCTCCCCAAGCTCGAGAGCGGTCCGGCCTAGCGGACCTGACCAAAAACACCTAATGCTTGCACCACCTCGAAACTGAATCTGCCGTTTTTGAATGTAAAAATTTTGGAATTCTATCGGCGCCTGCTAATCACATCACAGTACGTGCACAGCACAGTCAAACTTTTTATCTTTTATTTCGATGATCTTTTGGTAAAAAAATGGTTAACTTTTTTCAACGAATATTTTAACTTTAACGGTTCAAGAAAATATGAGCTACCCTTCAAAAATGGCCAGAATACAACTTAAAGGGTACCGTGCACCGCCCCCCTCCCGGTTTTATTTGGGGGGGGTAGGCAGTGCAAACTCAAAAACGGGCAACAGTAGGAGAAAGAAAAAAAAAGAAAAAATAGAGAAAAAAAAGAAAGAAATAAGCAAAAAGGAAAAGGAAAAGGATAAAAAAGCGATAAGGTAAAGTAGGTATAATGGCTTAAAATGCATTGAAAATAGACCAAAAACTGCAAAAAAATTCGCGATGATTGCTTCATTATAGATCAAAAATGGCGTCATAATTTAAGGTACTTTTTAATTTTTTGGTGGAAGGAGGGGGATAAAAACGGGGGAAAGGCAAATCCTTTGAATAACTGGGGGGGAGCACTTCAGAGACGCAGCAGGGTCTGGTGATTGCCGCGCCAAGTTTTGCTTTTGTAGTTTGTTAAATTGTCACGTGCCTATGTCATTCATGACATGCAAAGGTAGGAAAATTTTCTGCTTTTTCTCGGACTGTTGGATTTTTTAACTATATCCAATCATGTTTATTGATTTCCATTTAGAAAGGTAAAGTTATAGTAATAAAAACCTAATTGTCATTAAAACTGCCATTTACTTTCTAAACATTTAAGAATTTTTATCAGCGCTGTTTTTAGTGGACACGCTGTGCCATTGTTACTCGGCCGCGCCGGGGGGGCGGGGTCAGGTTCGCGAGGAGGGGGTCCACCCCCGGCTGGGGAGGTTGAAATTTTGCACCCAAGGTCGACCCCGCCTAAAAATCAGGGGGTTCAACCGATACATGGGCACGGGAAGGGTTGGGGAGGGGTTAACCCCCCAAATTCTGAGAAGGGGGGTTTAACCCCCCCCCCACTCAGAAGTGGGGGGGAGAAACGGTTAACCCCCCCCCCCAATTTTGAAAAAGTTAGGAAAAAAATGTGTTTAAAATGACTTCTAACTGCCTCCAAACCTAATTTTTAAGGTCAAAATGAATGTTTTAAGCAATAAAAAGCTCAAAAATGCAACAAAAACGTCTTTTTGACCTAAAATTAGCGTTTTTTTATCTATTTTACCTTCAAAATCGAAAAACGATATGGGTAAAATGCACTCAAAAAAACGATATGGGTATTTTGCGTTTATCGGATTTTACCCCCCTCCTAATTTGGGGTTTAACTTACCCCCCCCCCACTAAGGACCAACTTGCCCATGTATGGTTCAAACCCCCCCCCCCTTCCCCCCTCCCATCCCTTAAAAAATTTGACCTACAAGACGGGGGTGGACCCCCTCCTAGCAAACCTGACCAAAACCACCCATGAGCAAGGTATAGAAATACGATGGGCACTTTAATATCACTAAAAACACTTAAAATGGCTGATAAAAGAGTTCTTAAATGTTTAGAAAGTAAATGGCAGTTTTAATGACAATTAGTTTTTTATTCCTATAAGTTTACACTTTTCTAAATGGAAATCAATAAACATGGATTGGATATAGTAAAAAATGACATCCGAGAGCAGGAAAATTTTCTTCCTTCGCATGTCATGAATGACATGGCATGGGATTAACGGAGCTCCAAAAAGCAAAACTTTGGCGCGCATCACCAGACCTGTGCACGGTCTGCTGGAAATGTCCCCCCAGTTTATTAAAGGATTTGCCTTTCCCCCGTTTTATTGCCTCCTTCGCCAAAAAATTAAAAAGTACCCTTAAATTATGACGCCATTTTTGACCTATAATGAAGCAATCATCGCGAATTTTTTGCAGTTTTTGGTCTATTTCAATGCATTTTAAGCCATTTTATACCTACTTTTACCTTATCGCTTTTTTATCCCTTTTTCCCTTTTTTCCCTTTTCCCTTCTTCTTTCTTTTTTTTCTCTATTTTTTCTTTTTTTTTCTTTCTCCTCTGCTTGCCCCCGTTTCAAAAAAGTTGCACTGCCTACCCCCCCCCCCAATAAAACCCGGGAGGGGGGCAGTGCACAGGTCTACCTTAGTCCTATTCTGGCCATTTTTGAAGGGTAGCTCATATTTCTTGAACCGTTAAAGTTAAAATATTTCGTTGAAAAAAAGTTACAAACAAGGCAGAAGTTTTTTACCAAAAGATCATCGAAATAAAAGATAAAAAGTTTGACTGTGCTGTGCACGTACCTTTTAAATGTCATGTGATGTGATTAGCAGGCGCGATAAAATTCCAAAATTTTTACATTCAAAAACGGCAGATTATAAGTTTCGAGGTGGTGCAAGCATAGGTGTTTTTGGTCAGGTCCGCTAGGGGGGTCAGGCCGGACCGCTCTCGAGCTTGGGGGAGAAGGCCCCATAGATTTTTTCTAGGGAGGGCAGGGACGTATCCAGAGTTTCATTTTGGGGGGGCGGATTGTAGTGCAAAAAAAATTTTGGGGGGGGGGGCTCCGCCCTCCCGAAATTTTGTGGGGTGGGGCGAGGGCGGAGCCTCTCCTTAATTTTTGAAAACGTTAAAAAAGCAGAGATAAACGTAGATAAAGCTGTATAATAAAGCTGTGTTTTTGGCCTCATAACGTATTATCTAATGTTTTTAGCGGTAAAAACATGTTTTCTTAGTTTAAAATTACATAAGCACACATTGGCAGAGCTTGGATTTTAAAAAAAAGGAATTTATAGACCTTTCAGACCCCTTGGCTAAACCCACATTGTAAACCAAAGCACATGTGCAGCATCTCGGCTCCATGTTTTCTAGGGTACCTACCTACCTATATGAAAAAAAATCCCAGCCAATGCTATAGGCGGCTGGAAAATTTAGGAGGGGGGAGCTACATAAATCAACCAATATGATTGTTTGTTTTGCTTTCTGTGTAGTACTTATTACTTATAAAAATTACTGTACTAACTTTGAAATAACATTAGCATCAGGGAACATAAATAACGAGATATATATGTATGTATACTATAGAAAGTGACCGCTGAGCGAAGCGAAGCGGAAAAAATTTTTGGATTTTGGGGGTCCATTGGGGTACTAAAATTATTTTAAAATTTGGCGCCGAGCGATTAGAAGAAGATTTTGAAGGCGCTAGAAGATTTTGAATATTTAGCCTCTAAAAAACCCCCAAATTTTACTATCTGGCGACCATTTCGGGGGGGGCGGCCGCCGCCCCCCCCCCGCCCAACCACTATCCTTATTTTTCCTCCTGTCCGACCGTTTGGGGGGGCGGCCGCCCCCCCTGGTTACGTCCCTGAGGGAGGGTCCAAACTTTTGGCTCTAGGAGGGGGGAGGTGGACCCCGCTGTCACTTTTCCGAAAAACACCTATGGGTGCAACGTGCAAGGCCTCCACCCAATTCTTGCTGCTTACGCCCTTGAGTTATATTTCACCTCTTATACTGTATGTATCATATGTACTGGCTGGGCTGAATAGGATTACTTTATTTAATTTAGAGGCTCTCCGACAAATGTGTTAAAAGGTGCATTACGAAACCAGGGACATCTCTAGATTCTTCAGAAAAGGTAACTGTATAATATTATATTTTGCATAAGTTACCCCACTTTCCCTAGTCTAGAGGGAAATTTTATCCTGACTTGGGGAGTTGGGGTGAAGTAAAGACCAAAATTCGAGTAGTAGAACCCCGCGGATAAAATGAGAATAGAAATGAGTGTGTAAAACCACTAAAATGTTTTAAATAGTGATAAATGCTTTAAGATGCTTTAAGCCAATTTCGGGAGTAGGGGTCACCTTCTTTGAGCAAAGGGTAAGAAGGGGTTTCATTCCCTCTTGGCATACATGACCATGGACCGGAAAGCTAGGGGCGTGGCTAACCCGGGTTAATGACACTTTAAAAGCTAGGAGGGGGTTCCAGGGGTGGGGGTCCGAACCTCCTATTTTTTTTGGTCGACCCTTGGTAGACCAGTTTAAAATCCAGAGGGGGGTCAGAGGAGGTCCGGTTTCCAAACAAAGTCACATTAAATGATATTTTTAACTTTTTAGCACTAGTCTGGAATTTTATATACTAAAATAGGCTATTTACGTATAATCAGAGCGCAATAGTACTGTTTGTACTACAAAACTGTGTTTATGACAGTAAATTTTGACCTAAATTCATACCCAATTTGGCTCGGAAGTGGTGGGGGGTAGATTAAGAATTCCAGAGGGGGCAGGGCATACATGGGCACGGGGGGGTTAACCCCCCCCCAAATTCTGAGAAGGGGGATTTAACCCCCCCCCCCCACTTCTGAGTGGGGGGGGGGGAAAAGTTAACCCCCCCAATTTTGGAAAAATGAAGAAAAAAAATGTCTTTAAAATGACTTCTAACTGCCTCCAAACTTAAGTTTTGAGGTCAAAATGAATGTTTTAAGCAATAAAAAGCTCAAAAATGCCATAAAAAGGGCTTTTTGACCTCAAATTAGCATTTTTTACCTATTTTTCCTTCAAAATCGAAAAAACGATATGGGTAAAATGCACTCCAGAAAAAAAACGATATGGGTATTTTGCGTTTCTCGGATTTTAACCCCCCTCCCTAATCTGGGGTTTAACCCCCCCACTCCGGACCAACTTGCCCATGTATGGTTAACCCCCCCCCCCACTCAGAAGTGGGGGGAAGAAAAAGTTAACCCCCCAATTTTGGAAAAATGAAGAAAAAAATGTCTTTAAAATGACTTCTAACTGCCTCCAAACGTAAGTTTTGAGGTCAAAATGAATGTTTTAAGCAATAAAAAGGGCTTTTTGACCTAAAATTAGCGTTTTTTACCTATTTTCCATTCAAAATCGAAAAACGATATGGGTAAAATGCACTCCAGAAAAAAAAACGATATGGGTATTTTGCGTTTCTCGGATTTTAACCCCCCCCTCTAATTTGGGGTTTAACCCCCCCCCACTCCGGACCAACTTGCCCATGTATGGGGCAGGGTGTCAAAATTTACAAAATTTTGGGGGAGGAGGGCCCCTAGATTTTTTTGGGGGGGGGGTTAAAATTTTGAGGCTAAGGAGGTGAACCCTACCATACCCCCCTATGCTCATGTATGCCTCTCGGGCTTTTTATTGCTTAAAACATTCATTTTGACCTCAAAACTTAAGTTTGGAGACAGTTAGAAGTCATTTTAAAGACAGGAGGGGGGGGTTAACTTTTTCTCCCCCCCCCACTTCTGAGTGGGGGGGTTAAACCCCACTTCTCAGAATTTGGGGGGGTTATACCCCCAACCCCCCCCCCGTGCCCATGTATGGGGTGGGGTCCACCCCCCCTAGCCTCGAAATTTCGGCCCCCCCCCTCTTGAAAAAAATCCAGGGCCCCCCTCCCCCAAATTTTCGAATTTTTTACCCCGGACGCCCCTCTAGATTTTAAATTCTGACCCCCCTCCCAGAAAATTTAGTATAAAAAAAGTAATTAAAATTTTTTCCCAAAAACGTAAATTTTTAACACAAATTCCTGCTTTTACCCCCTATTTATACCTGAATATCGCTTTTTATTAAATAAAATGTAGTATTATTTTATAAAAAAATTATTATTAAACCTTTAATGGTTTAAAAGTTTTTTTTTTTCGAAAATTGGACCCCACCTGACCCCCCTACCTGGGCACGGAAAGGAGAAAAGGTTAAACGCCCCCCCCCCCCCCCCCCAATTTCGGAAAAATGAAGAAAAAAATGTCTTTAAAATGACTTCCAACTGCCTCCAAACTTAAGTTTTGAGGTCAAAATGAATGTTTTTAGCAATAAAAAGCTCAAAAATGCAATAAAAAGGGCTTTTTGATCTAAAATTAGCGTTTTTTACCTATTTTTTCTTCAAAATCGAAAAACGATATGGGTAAAATGCACTCCAGAAAAAAAACGATATGGGTATTTTGTGTTTCTCGAATTTTAACCCCCCCCCCCCCACTCCGGACCAACTTGCCCATGTATGATTTAAAGATGTCATTTAACCTTTAACCCTCCACCTATGTAAATAAGTACCGCACCTTTGGTGCCGTGCTCATTATGTTTCAAAAAGGGTCGAAGAGCGGAAAATTGAGAATTCCAGGGGAGATAAAAAACAAAACACCCTAGGTTTTTCTAAAAACTAGCGGAGTTTCAAGTTTATGAATCTAAATCTAAACGCTAATTTTATATCAAAAAGCCCTTTTTATTGTATTTTTGAGCTTTTTACTGTTTAAAACATTCATTTCGACCTCAAAACTTAAGTTTGGAAGCAGTTAGAAGTCATTTTAAAGACTTTTTTTCATTTTTCCAAAATCGGGGTTAACATAGATGAACAGGGGGGGGGGGGGTTGGTAGGGTGGGGTCCACCCCCTCCCCCTAGCCTCGAAATTTTGCCTCCCCCTAGAAAAAAATCCAGGAGCCCCCCATCCCATTCCCCCAAATTTTTTAATTTTTTACCCATGACCCCCCTCTAGATTTTGAAATCTGACCCCCCTCCCCTCTAGAAAACCTTTAAGTACTTTTTTATACCTACTAAATTGTCTTCCAAAAACGTGAATTTTTAACAAAAATTCATGTTTTTACGCCCTTTTTATACCTGAATATCGCTTTTTATTCAATAAAATGTAGTATTGTCTTATAAAAAATTATTATTAATTTTTTAATGGTTTAAAAATATTTTGCTTCGGAAATTGGACCCCACCTGACCCCCCTCTAGGTTTCAAAATCTTCCTTCGGGTCAACCTTCTCCCTAGAAAGCTAAGGGGGTTCGACCCCCCCTAGTACCCCCTCCTAGATTTTGAAATGTCATTTACCAGAGGTAAACACCCACCCGCCCTATCTTTTTGACCGTGTTCATCTATGGGGGTTAAACTTTTCTTTCCCCCCCCCCACTTCTGAGTGGGGAGGGGGTTCAACCCCCCTTCTCAGAATTTTGGGGGTTAACCCCTCAACCATACATGGGCACGGGGGGGTTGGGGGGGTTAACCCCCCCCAAATTCTGAGAAGGGGGGTTTAACCCCCCGCCCCACTCAGAAGTGGGGGGAGAGAAAAGGTTAACCCCCCCAATTTTGGAAAAATGAAGAAAAAAAATGTCTTTAAAATGACTTCTAACTGCCTCCAAACTTAAGTTTTGAGATCAAAATGAATGTTTTAAGCAATAAAAAGCTCAAAAATGCAATAAAAAGGGGTTTTTGACCTAAAATTAGCGTTTTTTACCTATTTTTCCTTCAAAATCGAAAAACGATATGGGTAAAATGCACTCCAGAAAAAAAAACGATATGGGTATTTTGCGTTTCTCGGATTTTTAATTTGGGGTTGAACCCCCCCCCCACTTCGGGTCAACTTGCCCATGTATGCCCCCAACCTCCCCCCCATGCCCATGTATGATTTAGGGAGCCGTCGTGTTTTTCAATTTTTTGTAGAGAATGAAAAGGTGAATGATCGCTCCCCCTATTTAACCAATCTCTCGTCTCTGCCCACTCTGAGACTCCACTCCATACACTCTATTTTGGTAATTAGATTAAACTAAACTACTGTGACTGAATTCTACCTAAAATAGCAGACGATTTAGTTTTATTTCGCTATTAAAGATCTTTTAAGGGGCTCAAAGTGAGTTTTTGTATATTTCAGAGGGTTAAAGAGAAAAAAGCAAAATTTTAAAAGACCCCAGATTTTTTTCTGTGAGAACTTAATTAATTGTCTGTCTGCAACCCCCCTTCAAATCGTAACCGGATATAATTACTTTAGGGTAGCTGACTTAATTTCGACCACCTTTTTTATTTGTTTGGATAAGTTTTTTCTGGTTTTTTGAATCGACCCAAAATTTGGTCTAAAAATCAACAGTATGCTATTTTTGTTATTCAAGTGCAAAATTTTAAAATTTATGTTACATTTAAAGATCAGTAGAGGTTTAAAGTTTTTTTATAGTGGCGCGAGCCAATAAATTAGGACGCGAGCCATTAACTTCGGCCACCTAGAAAAAACTGGCTATAACTATTGCCAAAACGAACACTAAAACTTTTTAAAGGTTGCAAATTTATCCTTAGGTATTGTTCTTGGTACGTACATATAACTTAATTTTTTCCCGTTTGCAAATTTTAATAGTTATTAGCAATACTTTAAATAATTATGTCAAAACCTTTAAAAAACAAGTTTTAAAAACCTGTATTTTTTGTTTAATTTTAATTTTTGGCTTAAAAAAACGTCAAAAAAAGTCAAACGAGCAAAAAAAATCTTTATAAATACGGTAGTACGATGATATTTAAAAAAGCAAAAAAACGGCAGGTTCTTACACCTAAATTTTATGATGGCCGAAATTATCGGAATCTTAAAATGCGCAGTTAGTTTAACGCATTTCAAAGTGATTTTAAAGAAAATATCAAAACATGAAAATTAAAAACTTTAAGCCTTAAATAGAAAATATTTTAAGCTTATATAGTACTTCGTTCTAAATTTGATGCAGTTTACACAAAGCAAAAATTACGAAAATCACAAAAAATTCACTTTTTGTATGAAAATGTTAATAATGCAGAATAACAAAAATAAAAACTTTTGCAAAAACACTTTATTCAACATTAATCCAGTTGCTTTTGTGCTAGTTCTTTTGTGTTTTAAAAATAAGCCAATTTTCTAACACCCTAAATTGGTGGCCGAAATTAAGTCAGATACCCACCCTACATATTTCTAATTCATAGTTTTAATTTGGTGGGATTAAAGTCGACGGGAACTTGGAGCCAAAAATAAAAAAACTTGGAGCCGTAAGTAAGTGGGGAACTTAGAATCGAAAGTAAAAATTCTGAAAACCAGTGCCTAAGTTTAAGTAATGCTTAAATTTAATCCCAAACCAATTTTTTTTCTTCAAGCTCCAAGATCTTAGTGTTTGCAGCTCAAAGTTCTAAAAAAAAAAAATTTCGGTGGCTCTGTTATAAAGACTCCTAATATTTAGAAATGCATCGGGAATTGCATGGATAGATTTATGGACTCTTGGAATATAGTATCCAGGGCTTATCAACAAAGATTGCAACAAGAAGGTGGAATGATGAAACAATTCTAACGAAAGCAAATCTTGTGCGAAAAGTTTTAACTGAAGAAAATCCTGCTGAAAGTGATCAGATGCACTATGTGTCAAATCAATGGACTTGAGTGTTGATTTGGAAAAGACTGATTGCTATATTGCCTGTTGTAATTCAATAACTTTCCCAAAGATAGTTTTAAAAGAGCGTATTTAGTTTAGAATTTTCTCATTAGATAAAATTAAACCAATAAATTAAAACTATACCGTTGTATTAAACATAGCACACCAAATAAGTCAGAGTTATACATAATATACTATAAAGTTTGAATTGCATGGCTGGTATAATTTTGTTTTAAATAAATAGAGCTAAACAAACTAAAAAAGTTTATAACACAATTTAAGACTGGGCCAGTGTAGACTATTTTAGTTTGAATTCTAGATGGGGGATGATATCGAAAACATAACATTTAACCCATACATGGAGAAGTTGGTCCGGAGTGAGGGGGGGTTAAACCCATACATGGGCAAGTTGGTCCGGAGTGGGGGGGTTAAACCCCAAATTAGGGGGGTTAAAATCCGAGAAACGCAAAATACCCATATCGTTTTTTTTTCTGGAGTGCATTTTACCCATATCGTTTTTCGATTTTGAAGGAAAAATAGGTAAAAAAACGCTAATTTTAGGTCAAAAAGCCTTTTTTTTATTGCATTTTTGAGCTTTTTACTGTTTAAAACATTCATTTTGACCTCAAAACTTAAGTTTGGAGGCAGTTAGAAGTCATTTTAAACACATTTTTTTTCTTGATTTTTCCAAAATTGAGGGGTTTAACTTTTGATCTCCCCCCCCCACTTCTGAGTGGGGGGTTAAACCACCCTTTTCAGAATTTGGGGGGGGGTTAACCCCCCCGTGCCCATGTATGATTTAACCTATCTATAGATTTAATACTTGTATGGACCGAACATCCGCAGATATTTCGCACTATTCTTGCCATCCGCATCCGCGGATTTTTAATTGGTTATTCTACTTCTAAAGATACCTAAAAAATACCTAATATTTCAAAGATTTTTGTAATCCTCTCTAAATTATGCTTTTAGGGTCTAAATAAGTGCTTTAGCTATAAAAAACTTAAAATTGCAATAAAAATTTGTTACCTAAAATTAGTGTGTTTTTAACCATAGGTGTTTTTTGGGGGGACAAAGGGGTCCACCCCCCCTAGAGCCAAAATTTTGGACCCCCCCTAGAAAAAATCAAGGGGCCCCCCTTTCCCCCCCAAAGCTCAAAAGCGGTCCGGCCTGACCCCCCCCCCCCCCCTCCTAGCGAGGCTGACCCCCCTCCCCCCCTCCCGACCAATTTGGAAGTATATTTTTTTATTTACTATCAAAACACGTTTTTTTAGTTAAAAACAGTATACTTTTTAGGACTAAATAGGCTGTTTTAGTACATAAAATTCAATATTAGACCTAAAAACACTTAAATTATTGAGTTAAAAAAATTTGTTAAAAAATTTGGGCCCCTCTGACCCCCCTAAAAAGCCCGGGGGGCCCGGACCCCCCTGGACCCCCTAAAAAATTTTGGCCTTCCACCTGGGGGTGGACCCCGCCCCCTAGCATACCCGACCAAAAACACCTATGTTTCTAACTATATTTTAAACTAAAATTGAAAAGCTATAATATGGGTAAAATGTACACCAAAAACCAAAGCGATATTTTAAAAATGCCTTAAATAGACATCCGCATCCGCAGATTTAATATGTCCAAAATCCGCATTCGCGTCGCGAATGTTAAAAAATGACATCCGAGAACATCTCTACTATTAGTATATACAAAATGTGTGGAAGTGCAAGATCGCGGTTTGGCTTAAAATTCCTGGAAAATTATAAATTTCTTCGGAAGGTAGGAAGAAATGATTCAGAAATTTTTAGAGTATGTCAGGCATACATGGGCAAGTTGGTCCGGATTGGGGAGGGGGTTAAACCCCAAATTAGAGGGGGGGTTAAAATCCGAGAAACGCAAAATACCCATATCGTTTTTTTTTCTGGAGTGCATTTTACCCATATCGTTTTTCGATTTTGAAGGAAAAATAGGTAAAAAACGCTAATTTTAGGTCAAAAAGCCCTTTTTATTGCATTTTTGAGCTTTTTATAGCTTAAAAGATTCATTTTGACCTCAAAACTTAAGTTTGGAGGCAGTTAGAAGTCATTTTAAAGACTTTTTTTTCTTCATTTTTCCAAAATTGGGGGGGTTAACTTTTTCTCCCCCCCCCCCACTTCTGAGTGGGGGGGTTAAACCCTCCTTCTCAGAATTATGGGGGGGTTAACCCCCCCAACCCCCCCGTGCCCATGTATGATGTCAGGTGGTAAAACGTATATAACGTGCGAGTGTACAAGGTCTCGTTTTTGGCTTAACCCGTTCCCGTGATGGCCTTTTTCTCCTTTACAACTGTAAAACCTTCGTTCAAAAAAAATAAAACCTTCGTCTTACGGTGGTGGTATTTTCGTATGATAAATGTTGTACGTAAATCTTATCGCGGTAAACTCTACGCATGACCCAGGTCGTACTTAGGTCACATATAATTTTTGGTGCGTGGTTAGTGCCCAGTAAGCGAGCAAATTGAAATGGGTAAAACTACGGTAGCAATATGCAAATTTTTGCAATATGAAATATCCTACGTAATACACTGTATCCGTGAATAAAATCTGTATATTGCTACTGTATAGCTTTGACCATTTCAATCTGCTCGCTCACTGGGAAAGCAAATTCAAATGGGTTAAATCACGCACGAAAATATGTATGACCTGAGTACGACCAAGTTCAAACAAAATTTTCACGGTTGTTACCCAGGAAAAGGCAATCACGGGAACGGGTTAAAATTCCTGGACAATTATAAATTTCTGTGGAACGACAGATTGTACTGGACAATTATAAATTTCTGTGCAATGAATGTTTGAACTTTTTGGAGTGCGTCAGGAGAGGCCTATTTCGTGTCAGGAAGGGCCTATTTCATAAAGATGTTTGTAATTTTTTATTTTACAAATCTCCGCCTAATTTTTGTAAATTACATGATAAAGTATATACTACGTCAGCGGAGGGAGACGTGGCTGACAGAGATACTCCCTCTGGATTACAAGTCGAAAAAACTTTATCGTGACTTTACAAAAAATAGGCGGAATAAGAATTTGCAAAGCTTTTTATGAAACCAGGTGGTAAAACATAAAAAAATTTTAAACGTGCAAGGTCGCGTTTGGAACATTATAAATTTCTTTGAAAGGCGGAAGGAAATAATGAATCTTTAAAAATTTTGGAGTATGCCAGGTAGTAAAACATAAAAAAATATGAAACTTCTCTTGATTCTTTTTAGGGGTCCAAAATTTTAAGGCTATGGAACTGGACTTTCCGTCTGGCTATGAAGGTGGACCAGGATTTATTGCATGCAATTCTTTCCAGAGCTTTGTTATGTTATTTGTGTAGCAACGTGTTATTTATTTTCGTTTAAATTTAAACATGTTATTTTTGCTAAAAGAACGAATATCAATCAAGTTTCTATTTTTGGCGAAAATAAAAAAAACCACCCTTTCTTGCTAAAAAAACTCTGTGGTTATGGGCCTTTAAAAGTTGTTTACAAATTAAGCCCTGCCTAGCAAGCTGGTTATTTAATCTTTTACTTGAAGTGGATTTTCATATTTTTACTTTCATAAAGCCTTACAAACCGTTTGTTTTCCTAACAGGTCTTCCTCAGCCATGGAAAGTTGCTTGAACCCAAAAATTAAGAATGAAGCCTTGGCCGCTTAAGAAGGAACCACGTACACCACGTTCTAATTAATATTTATTATTATGCTAAATATATTTGTAAAAATTAACTGTTACGTTGATAAACTATAATAAGAAACTAAAATAATAATTGTTTTGGTTTTTAACACAAAAAAACTTTGAATCCGAATTTAACTTCTATTGAAGTTAAATTACGTGATCTTGTATGCAACCGTAATTGTTTCGCAAATTTGTGTCATGTCATTATAAATTCAGTTAATTGAATACACACTTCGACTTTATGCAATTTTTTGAATATATTCTTCATAGAAGATAGTACATAAATTAAAATTGACACTAGGGATGCATTGAGCACCAGATTTTATTTGTGAGCTGAGCATTACTTAGTACTCACAATTAAATTAATTGTGAGCTTGAGCCTGAGTACTCACAATTAAATATATGTGAGTACCAATTGGTATTGAGCATTTGTGAGCCTGACGAATGTTTAAAATATACTTACGTATAGTATAGATTTTAGGAGGATCGTATGTCGTAACCACAGAAGGGAATGACCAGAAAATGTGTTATTGAATAAGTCAAAATACAACATGTTTTTCTTGATTTTATAAATTTATTAAGTCTTATTGCGATTTTTTAGCAAAAAGAGTTATACTGATTTAAAAAACAAAAATCTTTCAATACTAACAGTAAAAGTCATATACCTTTTGTATAATTAAATCCAAATATAAAAGGCGTTTTGTAAAAAATGTATAATATTGAAGACTGAAATTTTTAATATTAATTATCAATTTAGTTTATTGTCGCCTCGTAGTTAAACCGCTCATCATATAAATATATCCGGCACCCAGCACGATATTCACTGTAATTAAACCGTGATGTGCGGTTTTTTAATAATTACCGCGCTGGATTCCGGCTATATTTACATGTTATATGAAAAGATGAGCGGTTTAACTACGATGTATTTATTCAAGTTAAATTTAAAATAAATGTTTATGTTTAAAGCAATTTAAACTAGTTTTTGTAAATAGAAATATGCTTTAAAATAGAAAAATACCCATTTTTATGTTAAAAAAAATTTGAATAGAAATTGAATAAAAAAACTAAAATAAATGCTAGCATGTTCTAATGATATTTAAATATTTAGCATTTTTACGTATTTTTAATAGCATCTAACATGCATAAAACAAAATTGTTGTAATTATGGATTTTTATTATTTAAACTCTCCAGGGTGAAATTAAGTATATTATGAAAAACCTTTTTTTAGCTTTTTGCACAAAAATGATATTGAATATAAATAAAAAACATTAAAGGAGCACTGTCACAAATCAAGTTCCTATGACGCCTTGAATAAACTACTTCTTTAATACTAAACCTATCTACCTCGACCAATTTGACAACATTTAAAAATTTTAATTTAATTGGTTCAGTAACAAAAAAGTTGTATAATCTTGCGTTATAGGAATTTGATTTGTGACAGTATGTTTCTTTAGGTAATTATATCTCGCGAACGAAGCCACCAATTTTTGCAGAACGTGTGTAAAAACTAAAAAGCAAATATTTTTACACATCGATGTAATTCTTTTATGGAATGGATCCTTTGATTTTTGGTAAAAATATAACCTTGTGCTTCAAAATCTTGTAACAATTTTTCGTCGAAATATTCAACAAAGCCAAAAATAAGGCTTTTTATAAGGAATTTTTTACTAAGCAAATTTTATTGCAAAAATATATAAAGAAAACCAACGTATTTTTATATTCATTTTGAAACCTTGATCGAAAATTTTTATAAAGTCTTTCAAGATATTAGTCTTTTAGTAAAAAAAACCTGCGATTTTTACCCTAAAAAGGTCGGTAAATTTTTGGCATAAGAAATAAAATGCTGAATTTAAGTTTCTTATGAAAAATTTTATTTAAATGGAAAAGTGTCCATTTTAAAATTTTAAAATGTTTATTTCAATAGAGTTTTTAACAAAAAAAAACGCAAAAAATATGATTTTATTAAATACCTGTACTTTTTATTGAACGGTTTTTTGCTTTCCATGTTTCACAAACAATAGGGTAACAATCTCAGGGTATTTTTTGAAAAAAAAACATTATTATTTAGCGAAATCATTAGATAAAATCAAAATAAATCAGGGTGTAAAAACAAAATAAAAAATACGACGCCTGTTCTTTTTTTATATTTTCATAACTAAACTTTTTGCAGCGAAGATATCATTGTTCCATGATAAAATGATCAAAAAATCCTTATTTTGGCCTTTTTTAAATGGTCTAAAGGTAAAAAAACTGTTACAAGGTTTGGAACGCAAAATAAAATTTTGCCAAAAAATAGTCAAAATCGAAAGCAAAAACTTTTTACTGCATTTTTAAGTGTTTATTCTAACACACATTATTTTTTGTAGAAAATTTAGTTTTTTTTAAATGAAAGTGTGAAACCAACAGATAAAACCATGAATAAAAACATATGCAATTCATCTAAGTCCTGTATAAAGAGTTGCGTCCATATAAGCCATAGAATAAAATTGCTTTAAAATGGCATATTTTTTTGAGTTATGTCATAATAATGACATATTTTTCATTAATTCGCGTGAATTTAAATAGATTCATTTATTTACGTGAATTTAGATAAATTGAATTGTTCCATTATTAAATTAAAACAGGCTTTTTATTATAACTGGTGTAAATTAACAGAAGAATATGACTTTAAAATAAAAATGCCATTTAAATGGACTGAAATAATGTTGTTATAATGGCATATTCTAATAAAGCTTGTTATTCAGGATTTAAACATCTTTTGGTAAAGTACAATATTTTTTTTTATTTTTTATTGTCAAGCTCACAATTAAGCTAATTAAACTGGACTAATTGTGAGCTTGAGCTTGAGCCTGAGATTTATTGTGAGCTTGAGCTTGAGCTTAGTACTCACAATTAAATATATGTGAGTACCAATTGGTATTGAGCATATGTGAGCATCTCAATGCATCCCTAATTGACACTATAATTTTTAATGTTGGCTTAAAATGTGTCAATGTTTGTAATATTTATTGGAGCTCCGAAGCCACAAAGCAACCCGAGAGCTACCCAGTTCTTTGCTGTTTTCGTACTAATTTGGTGAATAACTAAACAGTTGTGGCATGGATTATTTTGTCAAAATTTCATAAACTTAATTTTTTATGACTTACGTATTAAAAACAATATAAATAGCCCAAAATACAGCTGGAATATATTTAAAACATATTCCAAGTTTGAATAAGCATAATTTTAGGGGAGGAGCTCTGGAGCTATTGTCTTTAGTGGGAAGGAGCCCCGGAACATGATATTGGAGGGTAGAAACATTACTAAAGATAAATTCTATCAGGGTGAAAATAGGTGAGTGGTAAAGTAACCACTGGTTTTTTGAGAAAATATATCACGTGCAGAGAAACACATAACGCAACTAAATAATAATTGGTTACACAACCGCTGAAAGCCTTTTTTAAATTTTTCTCCATCGCGGGTTTATTGTTTATTTCTTCCTGGCGGAGAGCGGTTACGCCCTTAATTTCAAGTCTGGAAGATTTTAGCTTTAGTCAAAGTTCTTATTTTTGAACTAATTTAATGCGTTCTTCTTGAGTTTTATTAATTAAAGGCAACTTTGTTTTTGAGTTAATAATGTTATATCCAATCATCGTCCGTAATTAAATGCCTTGCACCATGGAGCTTCAGTGAAAAATATTATAAATATTCACCCTTGAAGAAACCTATTATACCTTTTCCTCAAAGCAACATAATTATAGCATTTCCATTGTAAATAATAATACTCTCTCTCTCTCTTCTGCGTTTATGCCAATAATATTTTACAGCTAATAAGTTTGCTACATTTTTTTAATTACTGGTAATATAGAACCTAAATTTTCTTGTCGATATTGTTACATAGGTTCGACTTTTTAGAAAAACCATAAATCATGGTGAATATTTCATGTTGGAATTTTAAAGGTGTTTAAAAGGTGGTAGTATTCCTAATTTGCGACTACTCTCTTAGATCAATTTGCAGTTTCAAAGTGCTAACCGATTTTGCAAAACAGAAACTGTAAAATTATGCGCAAAAAAATGCAAAAAATTATCACTTATTATGAACCAAACTGGCTAGTGCAATTTTTTTTTCATTTTTAAATTTGCTATATAATTTGCATTGTTTTTATTTCAATCTTTGCAAAATATATCAGCAGCAAATGCATTTCAGTGTTTTAACATTTATAAATCTTTATTGGAAAAGAAAATGTCATATGATATGTCCCATGTTTTGCACGCTTGATTTGAAAATTTTTAAAACAAAATTAATCGAACAGTTATTTGCTTTTTCAAGTCTTGAAAATGCTGCAATTTTGTTTTTGAGGGCTAAATCCGCTATTGCTCTTTTGCAATGATAGTAAAATATATTGGACTAGCTGCAAATTTTTTTGGCACAAATATTTTGCACATTTAGTGGATTTACTGCAAAACGGAATACGTTAGAGAGCTCTGTTGTTTCGCGCGCTTTATTTTCACACACCACACCACTACTTCGAATTTGTCTGAGAAGAGGTTGTTTCTATGGAATACGAGACTTTTTGGTTATCGGAATATTAAATATATATTTTTATTATGTTTATTTACAAAGTTTCTTCCGTTTGCGCGTTAAGTTCACTATTTTCGCGACAAAAAGTAGTTTTATTCTATAATTCGTGACTATTCATAATTGTGTGATTTAAAATCAAGTAAAACTGTGTGCAAAATATGATAGGGAGAGGTCCCAAACGCGTCATAAATTTCGTTTTGGGAAATTCACTAAACATGTTTCTAGATCAATTATGAACTGGAAATTTCGATTTTGAGCTTTGAAAAATGATTAAAGATTTTTAGACCATTATTTGTTAAAATATAGGCAAAAATTACAATATTTTGGATACACATATAGGAAAAAAATTATTTAACCAATAAAGTAAATTAAAATCTTTGTCCTAACATTGTTAGAAATCTGGAGAATCCAAAAAAATTACAAAAAACAATATAAATTTAATAGTCAGATCGACCACTAAAAACATAAAAAACCGATCTATTTTTGCTTAAAAAGCTAATTTAAACTTAGTTTTAATCATATTTATTTTTTCTTAGCCAAAGCAACGCCTAAAAATCAAACTAAATTGTACATTATTATCATGCATTTATATTAAATTTTGTTTTTTTTTAATTCAATTTTTTTGAAACTGAATCTCTGACATATTTAAACGATTGCCATAAAAAACGGTAAGAACCAGAAATAAATTTAGAACCGCCCAACTCTCAAAAATTAAAAAAATATTATTTTAAGTTGATTAAAGCTTTATTAAAAATTTTTCCTTCACAGCATAAAATGTACTTTCAAAAATGGGCTTATTTTGGCTATAAAACACTATTATCTCCTAAACAATTCGTTTTTAATGCTCAAATATGAGATTGCCAGATATAACCTAAATAACCTAAAACCACGTTTTTTGTCAATTTTTATCCGGCGAAATTCTCAAACCATTTTTGTGCCACGTATGGAACCTAATTACAAGGGTATAATTTGACTTATTCCACGTGAAATATTTTATTTTATATAATTTTTTTGAAGAAAAAACAAAAAAAATTTATTCAACCTTTTTTTTTCGCTTTTAGAGTATCGTAGGGTTCCATACGTGGCACAAAAAGCAATTGGATGTTCGTAACATTTTCGCATATACTCCCACAACATTGCATTGTCCTTGCAATTGCAAACGACGGTAACTGTTTTAAGTCCGACATTCATGTATAGAACTTGTAAAAAACATTAAAATTAAAAAAAATTGAAAAAAAGATTACTTATGAATACAGGCCAAAGCTTTCATGTGCGTTTCTGATTTGTCGCAAGTGTGGTTAAATTTTTGAAACCACTCAGCAGCACAGCGGTAATCTCCCAATTGCAAACTCACACGACCGAGCAGACTGTAAACTAAAATAAAAACAACTTTTATACCAAATTTGCTTATTCGTTTAAAATTATTACAATATTAAAGATTGCAGTTTAAAAAGGTTTGGTACAAGTTCCATACGTGTACAAAATTAGATTTGACCGATCAAAAAGTAAATAAAAGTTGTAAAACATTTTTATAGCCTAAATAAAACACTTAGACCTCATTTTTGTGATTATTTTTAAAATTTAAGCTATTAGTAAAAACTAAAAAGTTATGAGCCAATTTATAACAAAAAATGGCCTTTTTCAGCATGTGCAATTTATGATATTAAAAAAATTTTGTAAACCAACTAACTAAATTAAAAACTATGTTTCAACAATGCTAGAAGTCTAAAGAAAACTTAAAATTAGAAAGTCACATGGACCACAAAAAACATGACAATTTTTTTTGGCTTTAAACGCTAATTTAGTAGTTTTTCACAGATTTATTGTTTTTCCTTAGCCTAAGCAAAACCTAATAATCAAACAAAATTGTAATATAATTGACTTTTATTAAACGAAGTTATTTTTCAAATGTGAATTTTTTACAACTAAAATTTAATGGATATTTCAATGGTTATTATAAAAAATTGGTAGTTACCATGAAAAAAATAAAAGTATTATTTGTAACGTAACTACCAGACACTTACACTAACACTTGGTAATACAAAAAAATATTAAGTTAATTAAAGGCTTAATAAAATTTTTTCTCTTAATATCATAAATTGCACATGCTGAAAAAGGCCATTTTTTGGGTACAAATCGGCTCGTAACTTTTTTCAGAAGCTTAAATCCGAAATATAACCACAAAAATAAGGTCTACGTATTCGATTTAAGCTATAAATATGTTTTACAATTTGTTATTACTTTTGAATCGGTCAAATCGAATTTCGGTACACGTTCGAAACTTGTACCAAAAGGTTTGACCTTATTTTTCTTGTATTAACTAAAAAAAAGCGGATTAATATTTAATATTTAGCCTCACAAGCACAATACCAAGAATACATGAAAATTAATTAATAAAGAAAAGAAGAATGAGAAATGAAGAACAAATTATACGGGCTATGTGTGGATCCAACCTAAATGCATACGTATGCATATGCGTATGCGTATGTATGTTTGTATGTATGCATATGTTATGCATACGTATGTATAAATTCTTATCCATACGTATGCATATTTTTTTTTAGTTATATGCATACGTATGCATTTTTCCGCAAAGTATATGCATACGTATGCATTTTTTTTAAACGTTTATGCATACGTATGCATTTTTTTTCTAACTTTTATGCATATATGCATAAAAGTTACAAAAAAATGCAAACGTATGCATATACTTTCCGGAAAAATGCATACGTATGTATATAAGTTGTCAAATATGCATACGTATGCATATTTTATAAAAAAACAAAAAAAAGGTTTTTTTAATATCCAAAATATGCATACGTATGCATATTTTGCTACTTATGTGCATACGTATGCATTTTTCCGCAAAGTATATGCACACGTATGCATTTTTTCGAAACTTTTATGCATACGTATGCATAAAAGTTAGAAAAAAATGCATACGTATGCCTAAAAGTTTGAAAAAAATGCATACATATGCATATACTTTGCGGAAAAATGCATACGTATACATATAACTAAAAAAATATGCATACGTATGGATATGAATTAATGCATACGTATGCATAACATATGCATACGTATGCATATAAACATATGCATACGTATGCATTTAGGTTGGATCCACACATAGCCCGTATAATTTTGTTCTTCATTTCTCATTCTTCTTTTCTTTATTAATTAACTTTCATGTATTCTTGACAATACTGTTTTTTGCAAACCGTGCTTTTTTAAAAAAGTAAAAAAACGTAAAATATTAAAAAAATATTTTGTATTATTTTTATTAATATTATACCGGAAGCCATTTCATTCGGATCATTGGATTGCTCAGCTATTTCTGAATACAAAAACATTGAAATACGATATTCCTGAAATAAAAAAAATTATGTTCCACCACATTTTGATACAATGTTTGTTGTTAATCTTACTGAAAAACAAGACATAATGCAGATGTTGTATAACAGACGAATACCACCATTAATAAATATTAAAGAATAGCGAATGCCAAAGGCCCCCTTGTGATGCGTTTTAATGTCTCACGTCAACTAACAGTAATTCATCGTTAAGATCATTTTACAACAAAATTAATTTTTATCTAGAAATTTGTGCTATTTTCTGTAAACTAGAACAAAATATTATAAAAACAAAAATCATTAGTTTCAAAGATAAATTAATGGCAAAAAACACCTTTTGTGCCAGCAAAGTTCTGCCCAGGGCGTGCTGAGCTTCCACTTTCCGCTTTTTCCACAACGATTTCGACAATTCCGCATCTTCCTGAGTTATTTGAACACTTCCATCTTCTGACAGAGATTGGTTCAAATTCATCAACATCTAAAAATAACAAAATAAGTATAGACTTCAATAGTTAAACCTATACAATATTCAAAAAGGCATTTCAAAGTATGAATTAAAAATTTATTTTTCTCAAAAAATATTCTTTGTGTTTAAAATAGAAGTGATGGCTTAAAACTCATATCCAGACCTGTGCACTGCCCCCCCTGGGGTTTAAAAGGGGGGGGGGGACAATTCCAAAACGGGGGGGGGCGCGGGGGGCAACTTTTTTGAAACGGGGGAAGGGCAATAAAACGGGGGGGGGGGCAAGCCGGGGAAAAAGAGAAAAAAAGGAGAAAAAAAGACAAAAAAGAAGGGACAAGACAAAAAAGAGACAAAAAAAAGCGAAAATAAGGTAAAAATAGGTCTGAAATGGCTTAAAATACATTAAAATAGGCTAAAAACTGCAAAAAATTGCGATGATGGCGTCATCATAGGTCAAAAATGGCGTCATAATTTTAGGGTACTTTTTCATTTTTTGGCGGGGGGGGGCAATAAAACGGGGGGGGGGCAAATCCTCCAATAAAACGGGAGGGGGCATTTTCAGATCGTGCACAGGTCTGCATATCACATACTTATGAGTTAAAAAATATTCCGAAAAAAATAAATAAATAAACCAAAAACTATGCACAGCTTTATGTACAAAAAGATAATGATTACTAAAAGCATAAAAATAGATTACAACTCTCAAAATCCTACTTTGTCAATAGTGGATAAAATGTCGTTGCAACGGGTTAGCGATTCTCCCAGAACCCCGGAAGATCCGTATCTTGGCATTTCAGCGTGCATTATTCGCAATGCAAAAGGTACCAAGGAACCTGAAGTTTAACAAAAGTTATTTATTTAATTACGAGGATCTTTAGGATAGATCGAATATTAACTAAATTTCCAACTGAAATCTTATAATCTTGTTTGCAGAGAAATAGTTTTAAAGGAAGTTTTTTAAAGTTGTTGAAGGGACATTTAACAAAACGGGACTTTATTATAAAAATTATTTAAATTTCATAATTTATTAGTTTAAAGTTTTTGATTATTTGGAATATTTTAAAAAAATCCTAAGTTTATTTTAAAATTTTGAGCTTCTCAGGTATTTCAGCTTTAAGATTTTAAATTTTACAAAATGTTTCGATTTTTTTTCTCTTCTTAATGATCAGATACCAGAACTAATATTTTACTATGCATAGTCTGTGCATAGTTTAAAGTTTATTTATGTTGCAAAGGTTACAGTCATGTAACATACTTACAATACAACAAACAAAAAAATTACATATGAAATACGATAATATTAAATCACAAGATAAAATATAAAAACGAATAGTTTCAAAATCGATGAATAATAAATTTATTACTTGGAGCACAAAAATAAAACCATTAAGTTACAAGAAAAATAAAAAAATATATATATATATATAATATTTTTGAACTAATACAATAATTACGTAAATGTAAGAAATTCTGTGTCAGAGAAAAAGTTTCAGTCAAGTTATAAAACTACTTAGTTTTCGACGAAAATTTTTTAAGGATTTAGAAAAAACTATATCTGAGGGTAGGTTATTCCAAAGTTTAATTCTAACTGTATCATCATTTCATTTTTCTTTTCTTCTTTTACAAAGAACATCAATTTTTGCGACTTAATTTCCGCCAACATAAACTATAATTCTAACAAAATATCAACATGGCTATCTGAAATGACTTTAAAGGCTCAAAAGAAGCGCTTATTTAACTCGGTTTTAAAACTTTTCTTAAATGTATCCAAAGATTCGACATTTACTTGAGACGGAAGTAGATTGTTCCAAGGTATAACCACCCTATTTGCAAAAGAAAATTTTCCTTGCATTAATTCAACTTTCTTCAACAGCCAATTGAAAGGGATGACCACGGGTGGGCTGCAGATTAAACTTAAAAAATCATTGGTTTGCAATTTGTTTAAGCTATGTATAATTTTAAAGCACTCATATAAATCAGTTTTGTCTCTTCGGTCCTTTAATCTTTCTAAACCTAGGTAATCCAGTCTTTGTTCATAACCAACAGGTAACAACTTGCATTTATAAAACAACCTCCTAGTGAAATTTTGTTGCACTTTTTCCAAAATGTTTATATCTTTTTGTAAATAAAGGTTCCAAACTGCACTAGAGTACTCCAGAAATGGTCTAACATAGGACTTATACGCTCTGAGAAGATTCTAGAGTTTGAATTGAATGTTCTAAAAATTAGTAATGTTGCTCTCATCTCATTGCTTTTTTTGCTGTGATTTCACAGTGTTTAGAGAATTTCATATCATGAGATATATAAATTTATAGGTCACGCACTAATTCTGTAGTTGCAAGTACATTATTACCAAACTTATATTTACAAATTAATTCTTTCCTATGATTTCGAATATGAAGGAAGAACTTCACATTTATGATCTGATAATTGCAATTACCAGTCTTTTGACCAGCTTTATATTTTATCTAAATCTTTTTAAAGTCTTAAGGTTTTAGATGAAGATAAAGATTTTGCAAACAACTTTATATCATCTGCAAAGAGCCTAATTTGTGAGTACTTAACACAATCAACAATATCATTAATATATAAGAAATAGAAATGGGCCGAAAACCATAGGTGTTTTTGGTCGGGTTTGCTAGGGGGGGTCCACGTCCACCCCCGGGTGGAAGGCCAAAATTTTTTAGGGGGGTGTCCAGGGGGGTCCGGACCCCCGGGCTTATTAGGGGGGTCGACCTCGGATACGAGATTTTAAATTTAAGGGGGGTCAGGGGGGTCCAATTTTTTAACAAAATTTTTTAAACTCAATAATTTAGGTGTTTTTAGGTCTAATATTGAATTTTATGTACTAAAACCGCCTATTTAGGCCTAAAAAGGTATTTAAACACTGTTTTTAACTAAAAAACCGTGTTTTTGACAGTAAATAAAAAATATAATACTTCCAAATTGGTCGGGAGGGGGGAGGAGGATCAGCCTCGCTAGGGGGGAGGTCAGACCAGAACGCTCTCGAGTTTTTTTTTTTGGGGGGGGGGCGGGGGCCCCCTAAATTTTTTCTAGGGGGGAGGGTCCAAAATTTTGGCTCAAGGAGGGGGGGGGTGGACCCCTCTGTCCCTCCCCAAAAACACCTATGCCCAAAACAGAACCCTGAGGAACTGAACTTTTTACAGAAAATGATTTGAATGCTGAGTCATTAATTACAACTTTAATATCTCGCCCAACTAAAAAATTTTTTTATCCATTTTAAAAATTTACCAGAAACACCGTATTTTTTAAAAATATAATGTCTAAATTGCGGTTTTTTTTTTGACAAAGGAACCCAGGTAAGTAACGTCATGGTAGGTCTAAAATAAACTAGGCGAAATAATTAAAAAAAAACAAACACACGTGTTTTTAGCGATAACAACCGGTGTTGTTTTTTTAAAAAGAGGGATGTAATGTAAACCTTAATTCTTTTAATTTTTAATCATGAGCTACCATATAATCTGATACAGGCCCCTTCTTAAGTAAATTGTTTCAAAATGCTAAATTTTGGTTTAAAATACAATTTTTCGGGTTAAAAGTTATTTTTTTTTATAGCAAAACACAACATTATTTTGTTTGTTTTGTTTTGTTAAAGTAGGCCAGCTACAGGAGTTTAACCCTGTCTTACTGTCCAAAAAGCCTAGTGAGTCAACACTGTTGTCCGGTTATTGCGACGAAAATGTAACTAAAAAAACGTTAACCCTGAAATGTTAACCACGGGAAAAAACTACCTAATCTCTTAACAGCGAACAAATTTTACATTCGTTAATTAAAACGCAATGAAATATTAATATCACCTTTACGATCCGGATACACATCTGGATAATATTGGTAATACAAATCAGGAGCATCTAATGTGGCAAATGTCTCCATTTCTGCACTTGCTAATGTATAATTTCTGATAGCGAATAACAACTGAAAGCGAAAAGTCCAAATCTAAAGAAAATTCATGGATTACAGTTTGTAGCACCTGTCAGCCCAGCTTGGTAGTGAAGATAAGGGTTTGAGAAATGGTTTATACCACAATAATTTGAAACTGTGTGGTAAAACGGTAGCACACCAGATTAAGAACAAATAAGGCAACTGAACTAATTTCGGCCACCTTTTTTATTTTTTTTTAAAATAAGTATTTTCTGGTTTTTCCAATCGACCCAAGATTTGGTCTAACTAAACACCAAACGATAGCTATTTTTGTTATTCCAGTGCAAAATTTTAAAATTTCTGTTACACTTAAAGATTAGTGGAGGTTTAAAGTCCTTTTTTATATTGGCTGAAATTAAGGCACGAGCCATTAACTTCGGCCACCCAGAAAAAACTTGCTATAACTATTGCCAAAACGAACAATAAAAATTTTTAAAAGTCGCAAATTTATCTATAGGTATTGTTCTTAGTACATATAACTTAATATTTTCCCGTTTACAAACTTTATTAGTTATTAGCAAGACTTTAAATAATTACGTCAAAACCGTAAGTTTCAATAACATGTATTTTTTGTTGATGTTTTGGCTTAAAATAACGTCAAAAAAGTCAAACGAATAAAAAAAATTCTTTAAAAATACGGTGGTACGATTATATTTGAAAAAGGCAAAAAAGGCAGGTTCTTTCACCTAAATTTTAAGGTGACCGAAATTAACGGAATTTTAAAATGCGCAGTTAGTTAAACGCATTGCATTTGCATTGCATTGATTTTGAAGATATTATCAAAACATGAAAATTAACAATTTTGAGCCTTAAATAGAAGTTATTTTAAGGTTATATAGTGAGTGCTTCGTTCTAAATTTGATGCAGTTTAAACAAAACGCAAAAATCCAGAAAATCACAAAAAATTCACTTTTTGTACAAAAATGTTGATAATGCAGAATAAAACAAATATAAAATTTTTGCAAAAATATTTTATTTAAAATTCATCCCGTTACTTTTGTGCTAGTTCTTTTGTGCTTTAAAAATAAGCCAATTTTCTAAAACCCTAAGTTGGTGGCCAAAATTAAGACCTGGCCGAAATTAAGTCAGATACCCTAAAGGCATTGATTTAAAAAAAGGGACCCAATTTTGACTCCAGACAGGGTTATTTCCACAGAACGCATCTTCTTTCTCTATCTCACGTTCAAAAAATGTATTGTCATACTCGGTTATCACTCTGCGGTGATAACGTGAAGAGACTTAAAATAAAACAAGGGCAAGTGCAAGTTTCATCATCAAGTTATGTCTGATAAGAATCGGAATGTCAACTACGGTAGAGTTTATATCCAACAACGGTCGCATTGATTACAACAAAAGCAACGTGTCTCGAATATTACTATGGAAATAAAGCTTATGAATAGATTAAGCCTATAAATAGAGCTTAGGAAATAAAGATTATGGAAACGGATTAAAAAAAGTACGAAAAAGCAAAATGAAGTTTTTTAGGGCAAATATGTATTCATAAAATTTTTGGGTATACATTCACCATCCCCTTAAAAAATTAAAATTTAGAACAAAGAAAAATAAACATATTTTTAAAACAACTAATAAAATAAGTAAATTTAGAACTCGAATGCCAATATTTGGAACTTGCTAGGGTTGCAATAAAGCGCCTTTTTACATTTCAGGCTGCAGATGTTTTGTTTCGTCTGCTTGGATTTGGGCGCAATACAATCATATCTTTCATACCAGAATAAAACAAGTTCGGTCTAATTAGTAAAAGTCTAATGTATTTAAATTTAAAATAACTCATTTTAAACTTTTACGCTGTTTATAAATATAAACTAATAAAATTTTAAAATTTAATAATTATTTAACATACAGTTAATGTTTCTTCTGTTTGTTTGGAAGGAGTGTGTGCTTTTCCCCAGCCCTGGCCTTTGCTTGTCAGCAACCTTCCTGTTAAATCAACTGCTGCTCGAAAATTTCCAGTTTTCTACGTTATAATAAAAAAAAACATGGTCGAAAATACAATTTGATAAAAAGTTAAATTTAAGTAATGACTAATTGCAGTGGAGGCGAATGTCAATTTTTTATATAAGTTTTAATCAAACTGTGTACTTGGCCACCCTTGTACATGTGCTATAAAAAATAAGGTTAAGATATCTGCGGTTAAATAAAGTAATGGATTTAATCACTTTGTGAATGAATAAAAATTTATAGGTGAGAAGAGGGGGGGGGGTAGTGCCCATAGGTAAGAACGGTCGTGGCAGCTAGGGGGGGTTACCCGGGGTAAATCGAATTTTGAATTCTAGGAGGGGGGTCCGGACCCCCCCTAGCTTTTAAGGGGGCGGTCAACCCGGGGTGCGAAATTTTGAAATCTAGAGGGGGGTCAGGTGGGGTCCGGTGTCCAAATCAAAACAGTTTTAAACCATAATAACTTTAATAATTGTTCTTTTTATAGGATAATACTACATTTTATTGAATAAAAACCCATATTCATGTATAAAAAGGGTGTAAAAACATGAATATGTGATGAAAATTCACGTTTTTGGAAGAAAATTTAGTATAAAAAAGGTACCTAAAATTTTCCCGAGGGGGGAGGGGGGTCAGATTTCAAAATCTAGACGGGGGTCAGGGGTAAAAAATTCGGAAATTTGGGGGGAAGGGGGGCCCCTAGATTTTCGTCTAGGGAGGGGGGGTCCCAAAATTTCGAGGCTAGGGGGGTGGGCAGTGCACACTTTATTGGAGGATTTGCCCCCCTCCGTTTTATTGCTCCCCGCTAAAAATGAAAAAGTATCTCAAATTATGACGCAATTTTTGACCTATAATGACGCCATCATCGCGAATTTTTTGCAGTTTTTAGCTTATTTCAATGCTTTTTAAGCCATTTTAGACTTATTTTTACCCTATTTTCGCTTTTTTGCCCTTTTTTCCCTTTTTCCTTCTTTTTTCTGTTTTTTTTCTTTTTTTTCTTTCTCCCCTGCTTGCCCCCCGTTTTGGAATTGCCCCCCCCCCGAAAAACCCCCCGGGGGGGGGGGGGGGGGGTGGGCAGTGCACAGGTCTGCCCTGACCACTTCAGTAAAAACACTCTGAATTAAAAATAAGTTCCACGGATTTTAACTCCCGCCCCATAAACCAATTTAACCAGTCAACCCCCTCCAAACCAACTTGCCTATGTATAAATTATCATATGAAAAAAATTACAATTAGTGCTTGAATTCCTGATAAAGATTCCTCGCTGTTTATATGGCGTTGAACGACTCCTATTTCTCCCAAATGTTTTCTTGCACAGGCCGAAAGTTCATCTGGCTATAATTTTATAATTTAACATAGAAAAAAAATTAATTTTTTTTCAATTAATTTATTTTAACAACAAATGTTTTAATAAAATAAGATCAACAAACATTAACTATCAAATTTTTGTATTTTTAAACGTGAAATAAAAATAATTTAAAAAAATATAGTTTAATTTGTGGTGGATGCACTTCATTCACATAATCATGGGTGGAGCGGGAGCGCCACGGGGCGATTTAGCCCCGCGGCGCCGCGCCAACCATTATTAGAGAACGTGTGTAAATTTTGAAATTCAGAACCTTCTTCTTCTTATTATTATTCCAACGCTCAATCCTTAAAAGCGATATTCCACATTAATGATCAAAAATAAACATGGGATCAGTGGAAAGAAGAAAGAATTACGCAAATTTCTTAGGAAGCACTTTTCTCATTCAGGTCCTTGTTATCGATTTATTGATCACAACAAAAAATTGAAAAACTAGACAAATAAAATCTCCTAACGGCACAATCACAGCCTTTGGCAACAATAAGGATTGTACAGAGCAAACAACGAACAGCCCCTCATAGAAACCGCACAAAAAACCAGAAGACCGGTTTTAATTGGTGGTTGAAACCGAACTAATTCCCAGCGCCATCTACTTCAACCAAAAATATATAACATAATAATAAATGAAAAATATGTGACTTCATATATTTCTCAGACACAATGAGTGCTCTTATTAGGGCGCGCCCTTATTAGCACACCATGGCCCTAATAAGGGCGCGCCCTTATCGATTTTCAAAAAAAGATTATTTATAAGTCTATTTTATGCAACTGTTATTGTCGCTGCGATGGCTCAGTGGTAGCAAGAATATATAACACAAGAGAATGTCCGACTGTACACTAAATTTTTGACCAAAATTTTGCGAGAAAAGTCGCACTTTTGAATTCGGGTGCGACTTTTCCCGCAAAAATCCGCCATTTTCTGCTAGTTTTTCCGCGCTGCAATTTTTAACACAGTGTTAGTTTTCTCGCAGTGGGGACTGCGACTTCTTTCGCACTCTATGCTGCTTTATTCGCACTGCGATTATTTTCGCACTGCGAGTCTGGCCGCGCAACAAAAAAAATACAGACGCTGGTAGTCATTTTCAATGGAGTAAAACACTTTGAAACTTGTTTTATTTAATTTTAAAACGTTGGAAAGTTACTTTATTTTATTAAAACTAAAAAGTTTTAACATCTTAAGGTAAAAAAAAACGACTTTTACTCATTTAAACACAAAATTTTTGCTCCGCTTTGTTTTTATTTTTTTGTTGTGCAGCCCGACTCGCAGTGCGAAAATAATCGCAGTGCGAATAAAGCAGTATAGAGTGCGAAAGAAGTCGCAGTCCCCACTGCGAGAAAACTAACACTGTGTAAAAAATCGCAGCGCGGGAAAACTTGCAGAAAATGGCGGATTTTTGCGAGAAAAGTCGCACACAAATTCGAAAGTGCGACTTTTCTCGCAAAATTTTGGTAAAAAATTTAGTGTACAGTCGGACATTCTCTTGTGTTATATATTCTTGGTGGTAGTTAGTGATTCGGCCTTGCACTGAGCAAGTAACGGGTTCGAATCCCGCGGACGGGGGATTTTTTAAAAATTTTTTCTTTACAAAAAATTGTCATAAAAAAATTTAAATCTTATTTTTTTATATTTCTTTTAATTTAACATGAATAGCCCACAAAAAAATAGTCGTTTGTTTTTGTTACTGTATTTTAAAAATTATACTTATCGCATTTGGTACACCATAACAATAGAAAACTAACCTAAAAATTTTTTAAATGTTAATCCTGTTGAAATATGAGCTAAATAATCATGACAAATTTAAAACTAATTCGTTTAGTGTTAGTTTTGTGAAAATGAATAAATACTTCCCTTATACTTGCTTTTTAATGATAAGATTTACTTGTGCATTAAATAAAATGCGAATAGTCAGTCTTAATTTTAAAGAAAAAAATATAAGGGAGCACGAAACAGTTGTTTTTTTTAAAGAAAAGTGATTTTACTACGAGGGTCTTAATTATTTAGGGTCATACCATAATTTTCAGCAAAATAAACTTTTCACACCCTTTCCTTCCATTTGAAAAAAAAAACTAAATTGGAATGCTAAACTACTTAATTGTTATGGTGTACCAAATGCAAGTATAAATTCCAAAAAGCCATAACAATAATAAACGGCGAAATCACCACTTTTTCAAATTTATAGTTGTTTCTTACAGTATAACTTTCTAACTGAAAAAGTGGCGATTTCGCGCTTGTAAAAGATTGCTGTGAGTATGATTTTTTCAATTGACATTTCATTAGACTAAAAAATGCAACAGTGTTGTGTGATTAGATCAATGTATAAACAAATTACTATCATATGGTAGAAATTTTTATTCAGTGAGCAGCTGCCCAAACCAAATGCAAAATTCTTATTGTCCACATAATATCCATCTCAGACTAGTCCACATCTTTTCTGTCTAAACATATGCCCGGGGAAAAATCGCCCCTTTTTCCTGCTCTATTCTTAGAGCATTTTTCAAGGCTAGTATAATTATCTTAAAAATAAAATAAAATCATAAAATTTACAAAATTACTTCAAAAAAATAAGTATCTCATTAACTTTTTCAAATCAATGTTTTATTATTAGTCAAAACAATAAATTAAAAAAGTTTGACAATAATTCCTTATTTCCCCTGGCAATGATGCCTCGTGTGGGACAGGAAGCAGCGTTTAACACAGAAAAGTTTTTATGTTAAGCCAATGCGCGCGCTTTTCTTTCTTTTTCAGACCGTGAAATTAAAATAATTAATAAACAAAGTAAAAAAACAGAAGGCTTACAAGAATGCCTTGATGCATGACACCTGGCATGGTATAAGAAAGTCGGCGCTCGGACGACGGGAGGCCTTCGGTGAACGAGCGGGCAGCTCTCTCACCCGGAATCCAAGCACTGTTCCGTCTCTCTTCCGCCTTTGCACTTCTGCTAGAATTTCTTCTGAAATGAAATTAAACCATTGAAACATACAGCCAGCATTTTAATTATAAAAGGTTGTGCAAGCTCTACCTGATATTTTTATTAAAAAATATTTAAAATTTGGCGTGATAAAAATCCATTTTAATTATTTTAAAAGAGCTTTGGTTGTATTTTATTTATGTTGGTCATTTAGAAACAACTAAAATCTAAAATAAAACGCCTAATTTTGTAGTTTTTTAGTTTTTATACAGTTACTAAGTTTTATAAAAATCCATTAACTCATACGAAACGGCAGTGCCTGAGATTATTTCACTTAATGAAACACAAGCTGACTTCAAAACAAAACTAAAACATAATGAAAAAAATATAAAATGCACTTTTATTTTAAAATTGAATCAAAATAACATTGTTTGACTTTAATTTTTATGCCATTGAGCCGTCAGGATCGTGTCGTGTTGATCGTGTCGTTCTTTGGGCAGCACGCAGCACCCAACGGGCCTACGGGTACTACTACCACCTGGACCTGGTTGCTGAATCTTTTCTTTCATAGAATTGTCTAGCTTGGCATGGCTAGATAATTGTTGTTGCACGTCGGCAACGCATGGCAGTTTTCTATCTAGCAAACCTGTGAACAAAATGCAGTTTCATGGCGTGTGGTCTGTACCACTGATCTTGCAGAAACACCTATGCTGTTCATGAACGACGTTAAATAGTAAGACTAATTAATATCAGGCGTCTCAAATCCGCTAGTGAAGACCTCGGAATGGGTGAACACTGTGTGCAGTAACATTCTAACGGTAAAGTTTGAACAAAGAGTCTTAAAATTGCTTTCGCTCCCTCCTGGATTGTCTTGGGCCTGCCCTATGCATAAACTGCTCACAAGAAATAAGTTTTAGGCTATGCAACAACAACAATTTAATTTACTGGCCTGAAATTTTATTTACTGACCTTTCTGGTAAAAAAATAAATTTTAACTATAAACCTTGCTGTAATTTTAGACGTATTGACATCGTCTTTGACGAATTCTTGTTGTTCTGGGACATGTTGAAAGCTAGGAGCAATATGACTGTTAAGCAAAATCATGCAT
>JASAMX010026083.1:0-19798 GCA_030248175.1 Microlaimidae sp. YZB2_3
GAGCTGTGTTTTATCAGCATCAAAACGTTGGTTTTAATAAACTTTTAAATATTGTCTGTTAGACATGCAAAATCACCGTACCGTCTTCTACTATTAATTATGACGTCACAGGCACCTCAAAAGGACTTCGCAATATTAACGCAAGTTTTGTTCTAAAATTAATAAAAGAATTTTAATTTAGTCCTTTCTGTACAAATAATGAATTAAATTAATTAAATTACATCACAGTTCAAATTGTTTAACTAAATAATTTAAAAAAGAAATTTTATTAATTAAAAACAGTAACCTTGAGTTGAAGGTGTAAAAGTTGAAGTCTACTAAGTCACCGTTCTTCATTTCCATTTGTCCCATTTTCAATGTGCATTTTTTTGAACGGTGCAATTCCTTTATTGATCCAAATCCTCGAGTGCAAGCCTTCACAGTCTTCGATTTTTCATTTATTATTAATTTTTATCCGCTTAGCACGCCAAAGACAAGAGCCTTTCGAAAAAGTTGTATTCTTTTAACAATACTACTATATCAACTACAACACCGGGTTGTCCATCCAATGAAGTTTGTCTTTTCCATCTACATCTGCCCCTTTCAGATCTATTTTTCCAAGCACGGAGACCAGGCTAAGCCCGATTTTGGAGGGTGACACCTCCGACAACAGCAAGTATACACGAAGATAGTCTTCGCTATAGCGTAATACTTAAATGGACATGTATCGTGAATGGTTATTTAGATATGGTATTTGAGTTGTTGACAGAGTCTGAGAAGCGAGTTGCCTCATATATTAGTCATAGATGAAAACGGTTACCCGAGCTAAGGGAGTCTTGTTCTTTCCTGGGGCCAATTTCATAAAGATTTCTGTAATTTTAAATTAATAAACGCATTTCGTTTCTTTTTATTTTGATAATTAAAAAATACGTACGTAACTGTGGAATTTACGGAATTTACAGTCATGTAATTTGTTAAATTCTAAACGCAATTTTACTAATAATACTTTTTAGTTAAAAATACAAAAGAAAAATATTCATTTATTAATTTACAAGCTGTTAAATTAATTACAAGCAATTTTTATGCAATCGTTCTCGACTTTAAGCGCTCCATATTAATTTTTTAATTTGATTCTTCTAACCTTTTTGAACCTTACATTAAGTTTTAAAAATTTAATTTTCTTTTTGCTTTGTGCTTTTTTAATCCAGTTACTTTTTTTGTAATTGTGCCCCTCTCTTCAACAGAACTATGTTCTGTCTAAGAAGAAGAGGGCAATTTTATGCGTCTTATTATGTTTCTTGACAAAGATGTTTGCAAAAAATTTCTGATTAAAAAAGCACAAAACAAAAAAAAAATTAAATTTTTATGAAAAACACTTTTAAAGTAACTTTAAATTAAATTCAACCATAAACCTTTTGCCTTTAGGCAAATGTTTATGGTTGAATTTTAAGCAAAATTAATAATGATTTTTTGTTTGCTAATGCCAAATAGATACTAAATAAACACAAATAATAAAACGGCTTACTCAACCGGATCTCCTTGTAAAATTTAACAGGAGCCGTTTCTTTTCCTTGAATATTTCCCAGCCACAAACAACCTAGCTTTGCTGCTTGCCTTTCAATCTGAAGACTCAGCCAATCGCCTTGTTTGTACACAGTTTCTTTAATTTGGCCAATGGGACAATAAATTCTACCGTAGTCGACCACGTGACATACAATATGAGATAAGGACAATTCACCTACAAAACCGACTACCAGCGTTTTCTCTGACATGTTTAAGGCGCACTACCCACCTAAAAAAATCTTTTATAACATGCGAGATACATGCAAAACTTTAAAAAAGCTTTTTCGAAGTTTCAACAAACTGAAGTGAAACAAGATATTCTTGGTGGTAATTTAAAGTATAGTATAAAATATTAAATTGAATAAACTAAGCAACTAATACACAATTTATAATAGCAAAGAATTATGATAATATGTGAAAGAAAACAAAATGTGTCCAACAACCATTTCCCAAACTACTAACGTTTTCTGTGTCGACCGTTCCATTAGCAAGTAAAGCATTTAAAACATTTTCCCAGTAGATATTTTAGCAACATTTTAAGTAAACATTCGATTCTATGACACAATGAATCGGAATCGTTATAAAATGCTCGAAACTGCGACTTTTTTATACTTTAACACACAAATGGTATTAACGTAATAAGTCAGATTCATGTTAATTTTATGATTGTGACTCTTTGTGTCCCAGTACCGATCATTAGTACTTTAGTGATGGGCGGAACTGCGGAACGGGAATTGAGATTTTCCAAAAATGCGGAACAGGAACCGGAACCCCAAGTTTTGCCCGGAACCGGAACTGCCTATTAAATTACCAAACCACCGCAACCGGAATTGAGATTTTCAAAAATTCCGGAACAGGAACTCCAAACTTTGCCCGGAACATCGGGAACCGGAACTGCCCATCGCTACTACTTACCTTCCAGCAACACAGAAATTGAACGCTCGATGCCAGCACAATATACAAAATGAGAAAACGTCCAGTTATTTGAAAATATATTTTGATATTTGTGACCACAAACACAAATTAAATTTAAAATCACAACAAACGATTTATTGTAATAGTAACTTTATTTTATTTCAAAAATAGAGAACCATTTAAAACACAACTTTTTTAGTTTCATCAACGTGAAAAATTAAAAAAAACATGAAGCATTATTTACTTTTAAATAAATATCAACATACATAAATACATAAATATCAACCTTTAAAGACTATAAAATAATGCACATCAAATTAGGTTAGGTAATATTATGAAAATACATTAGGACAATTTGAAATTCATAATATTCCTAAACAAAAAGTTGTAAGTGTGACTTTTAACATTTTTCACAACAAACTAAACGCAATAATAAAAACTTTAATCAGTTTTTTTATTTTTTATTTTAAAAATTATTTTGTAATAAACACTTGAAACATTTATTAAAAAACAACCAAAACTATAAAAACAGTCGCAATACAGTTAGATATTATAAACAAATGTTTTTAAATGGTAATTGGTAAATAAATACAATCTTACTTTAAACTTTGATTTTGATTCGTTTTTGAGCCATAATAATGACCTTTAAATAGATCGATAATAATGATTATCCTGCGAGCTTTCCCCTGATGCTCTCATCGGGTGCACAATTTCAAAGAGTGCCAAAGAGAAACTAGTACAGCCTACCACATAATCAGAAAAATTATAAACTAAAAGGAAACAGTAAAGCATAAAAAGTTTAGTATTATGTAATACATAACCCAAAATAAAAGAAACATAGCGCAATAGGTACATAATTTTTTAAAAATTGTAGAATACCATTAAATGCAGTGTCATTAAACTTTTATCTTGCCCTTGAGAATATTGAGTAAGTCAACATCTAGAGAGAGATTGTTTGAATATAAAATTAAACATTTAAATATTTAAGCAATAATGACCCTTAAGAACAGAAAATATAAATTACAAACTAAAAAACAACTAATGACGCAAATAAAATAGAATAGCCTGATTATAAAATTTTACCGGTTCCAAAGTTTACCACTAATAATAGTCACAAAATATTACATATTATTTTACTAATAATCACAAAAATATCACAACATTTTATCAAAAAGTAAACCCCAACTCACCCTTTTTTAGCGTTTTTAGAACTGGGACCCGGACCCCTCAAATTTTAGGGGCGGTGTCGGCAGTTTCGATATTTTTAGGGGGTACAATCGTCCCCTGCCCACCTATGCATCCTCATATACATAAGCGTTGACAGATGTTCGGTTGGGGGAGGGGGGCGCGCACTAACCCCAGGGACTTAACCAGGGAGGGGGGGCGGCCGCCCTCGCAAAATGGTCGCCAGATAATAAAATTTGAGTTTTCAGAGGCTAAAAATTTAAAATGTTCTAGCGTCTCGCTAATCGCTCGGCGTCATACCATAAAATAGTTTTGGTAACACAATTGACCCCCAAAAAGCAAAAAAAATTTTCCGCTTCGCTTTGCTCAGCGGTCAAGTGTCATAATATATGCATATTTCTCGCTATTGATCTTGCCTAAAATGTTATTTAAAAAGTACAATAATTTTAATAAACAATAAGTATATACTACACATCAAGCAAAACACACAATCATATTTGTGTGATTTGTGTATTATGCCTTTCTCCCTCCTAAATTTTCCAGCTGCCTATATAGCAATGGGTAGGTGATTTTTTTCCATATATGTACCTCAAAAAACATGGAGATGTTGCTCATCTGCTTTGGTGTACAGTGTGGGTGTAGCCAGCATAGGTGTTTTGGTCGGGTCCGCTAGAAAGGGGGTCCACCCCCCAGGTGGAAGGCCAAAATTTTTTAGGGGGGGTCCAGGTCCAGAGCATACATGGGCAAGTTGGTCCGGAGTGGGGGGGTTAAACCCCAAATTAGGGGGGGGGTTAAAATACGAGAACGCAAAATACCCATATCGTTTTTTTTTTCTGGAGTGCATTTTACCCATATCGTTTTTCGATTTTGAAGGAAAAATAGGTTAAAAACATTAATTTTAGGTCAAAAAGCCCTTTTTATTGCATTTTTGAGCTTTTTATTGCTTAAAACATTCATTTTGACCTCAAAACTTAAGTTTGGAGGCAGTTAGAAGTCATTTTAAAGACATTTTTTTTCTTCATTTTTCCAAAATTGGGGGGGGGGTTAACTTTTTCTCCCCCCCACTTCTGAGTGGGGGGGGGGGGGGGGTTAAAACCCCAATATCAGAATTTGGGGGGGGGGGGGTTAACCCCCCCAACCCCCCCCGTGCCCATGTATGGTCCAGGGGGTCCGGACCCCCCTGGGTTTTGAGGGGGGGAGGGTCGCCCCCGGGTGCGAGATTTCAAATTTAGGGGGGTCAGTGGGCTCCAATTTTTTCACAAAATTTTTTTAACTCAATAATTTAAGTGTTTTTAGGTCTAATATTGAATTTTATGTACTAAAACAGACTATTTAGGTGTATTTGGGTACACACTAAAAAGTGTATTTAAACACTGTTTTTAACTAAAAAACCGTGTTTTGACAGTAAATAAAAAATTATAATTCCAAATTGTTGAAAAGGGGGGTGAGGGGGGTCAGCCTCGCTAGGGGGGGGGTGAGGCATACATGGGCAAGTTGATCCGGAGTGGGGAGGGGGTTAAACCCCAAATTAGGGGGGGGGGTTAAAATCCGAGAAACGCAAAATACCCATATCGTTTTTTTCTGGAGTGCATTTCACCCATAATTATCGTTTTTTGATTTCAAGGAAAAAATAGGTAAAAAACCCTAATTTTAGGTCAAAAAGGCATTTTTATTACACTTTTGAGCTTTTTATTGTTTAAAACATTTATTTTTTCTATAAAAAAATTGCCGTTTAAAACTAGTCCAAACACTTTTAGTACTTTGACAAATGTGATTTAATGACAAATGGAATATTTTTGTGAAATACTGAAATAATAGCCCAAAAGATTGGGCTATTTTTGTAAGTATGCAAGGTTGCCGAGCTAGAAATGACGATGTCCTTTAACTCCATAATAAAGGCAGTTCTGTTCAGGCTACTTTTGTCAGATTGTAGCTTGGACCAAGAGGCATCCACTGGGTTTTTTTTTCGCCAGCTACTAGGCGCCAGCTGGCGCCTAGCCTCCAAATTTTAGGCGCCAGCCCAGAAATCTAGGCGCCAATAACACAAATTTTTCATTATTGGCTTTTGTAGTCAAACGTTTCGTGTTGTATAGTAGTACAATTAATTTTAAAAAACGACTCATTTTGCCCATCTCAATACTCAACTTGAAATGCGTAAAATTTTGTTTAAGAATTATATAATTTAACAAAAAAACTTAAAAACTAGTGATGTTTCTACCCTCCCACATCATGCTCTGGAGCCCCGGCCACTTATAGCGGAGGGAGCTTCGGAGTTCTTTCCTTAAAATATTTGATCTTAAGCTTAAATGTTTTAATTGCATCTATGCAGGTTTTTTAATTGCCTTTAATAAGTTTTGAAAAATTTTAGTTTACAAAAAAATTTTTACCAAACAATCTCTAGCATAGCTTTTTTTATTATTCACACAATTAGTACAACCATAGGTGGGCCGTGAAATGCTTGTGGACGAGCATTGCTCCGGAGCTCCACAAAGCGGAGCTCCATTACAGACAGCTTAAAACTCAACATTTTAGTGTTAAAGATAAATTAAATTCTTTTTAACACTTTGAAAATTCTTGCAATATCCGTGCAAGCAAAAAAGGATTTTCTCAGAAGATATTTTCAGGTTTTAATCAAAACTAATAATAGGTGTTTTTAGAATTTTACTTTTAAATGGTTTTTTTTTAAATTAAAAAATGTAACCAGTTAGAACTTTTTACATTTACTTATATATATATATATATATATATATATATATATATATATCATAAAAAAGGATTAAATTGTAGATAAAGTAAAACAATACGCGCTAAGCGAAGCAAAGCGGAAGAAAATTTTTGAAAATTAGTATTTTGAAACCTTAAAAATTTTGTGTTCTTTTTTGTCTGGTTGACTAAAAAACGGTTAAAGAATACGTTTATGGCCAAAAATCTAGGCGCCAGGCTGGCGCCTAGACCCAAAATTTTAGGCGCCAGCGGGAAATTCTAGGCGCCAGTGGCGTCGATTTGGCATAAAGAAAAACCTAGGGCATCCACTTCTGCAAAAAAACAAATTTTCAAAAAATGGCACTTGGATCACTTTTGTCAAAGCAACGACGCCATATCGTTTTTCAATTTAAAAAAAAATAAGTAAAAAAGGCTAATTTTATGTCAAAAAGCCGTTTTTATTGCATTTTTAATCTTTTTACTGTTTGAAACATTCATTTTGACCTCAAAACTTAATTTTGGAGGCAGTTAGAAGTCATTTTAAACACATTTTTTTCTTCATTTTTCCAAAATTGGGGGAGGGGGTTAACCTTTTCTTCCCCCCCACTTCTAAGTGGGGGGGATTAAACCCCCCTTCTCTGAATTTGGGGGGTTAACCCCCCCAACCCCCCGTGCCCATGTATGGGGTCAGGCCGGACCACTCTCGAGCTTTGGGGGGAGGAGAAGGGGGCTCCTGGATTTTTTCTATGGGGGGGTCCGAACTTTTGGCTCTAGGGTGGGGGGTGGACCCTACTTTCCCCCTCCAAAAACACCTATGGGAGGAGGATGTTCAGGAGGAGACTGTTCAGGTTCTGGGCTATTTTTGAAACTGTCTTTAAAACTGGATTTGGATTCATATTGTTTGGTATAACTGTTCTGAACTGTTGGATTTTTGGACTTAACTGACGGATTTTTGAACTCAACAGCTGGAACTGTTTAATTTTTCACATTGTTTATCACCTTGTCTATTCACCAACTGTTGGATTTTAATTAGATCTTTATTGCAATCATCTTGTTTAATACTTAGTTTAGTTATTTCTGGTAGTTTTGCCACTTTGTTATTATGATGTATAGTATTTTTTGCAAGTTGGTTTTCAATTTTTATGGTAAATTTTGTTTGGTTTTGATAAATATATAAAGAGGACACTATTAATGAGAAAAATAAAAGTGAATTTGATATTGTTGACTTTTAATTTGAAAATAAAATATTTTTAGTTAAATTTTGCTGAAAAAATGTAAAAATATTGTGGAATATACTTCAGACCTGTGCACGGTCTGGAAATGCCCCCCCCCGTTTTATTGAAGGATTTGCCCCTCCCCCCCGCCAAAAAATGAAAAAGTACCCTAAAATTATGACGCCATTTTTGACCTATGATGACGCCATCATCGCCATTTTTTGCAGTTTTCAGCCTATTTCAATGTATTTTAAGCCATTTTAGAGCTATTTTTTTAACCTTATTTTTGCTTTTTTGTCCCTTTTCCCTTCTTTTTTTCTCCTTTTTTTCTTTCTCCCCTGCTTTCCCCCTCCACCCGTTTCAAAAAAGTTGCCCCCCGTGCCCCCCCCATTTTGGAATGCCCCCCCCCCGTTTTAACCCGGGGGGGGGCAGTGCACAGGTCTGATACTTGCAGTGGTTTTGTTCTGTTAAGGTAAACCCAAACTTATTGTTTATCGGCTGATAAAAAATAAAAAAATTGCCTAAAATAAAAAAATTGCCGTTTAAAACTAGTCCAAACACTTTTAGTACTTTGACAAATGTGATCCAATGACAAATGGGCTATTTTTGTGAAATACTAAAATAATAGCCCAAAGGATTGGGCTATTTTTGTAAGTATGCAAGGTTGCCGAGCTAGAAATGACAATGTCCTGTAACTCCATAATAAAGGCAGTTCTGTTCAGGCTACTTTTGTCAGATTGTAGCTTGGACCAAGAGGCATCCACTGGGTTTTTTTTCGCCAGCTACTAGGCGCCAGCTGGCGCCTAGCCTCCAAATTTTAGGCGCCAGCCCAGAAATCTAGGCGCCAATAACATAAATTTTTTCTATTTTCACAAAAAGGCCACATAATATTAGTTTTTTTCATTATATACATATTTTTTCATTTTTCATTATTGGCTTTTGTAGTCAAACGTTTCGTGTTGTATAGTAGTACAATTAATTTTAAAAAACGACTCATTTTGCCCATCTCAATACTCAACTTGAAATAAAATGCGTAAAATTTTGTTTAAAAATTATATAATTTAACAAAAAAACTTAAAAACTAGTGATGTTTCTACCCTCCCACATCATGCTCTGGAGCCCCGGCCACTTATAACGGAAGGAGCTTTGGAGTTCTTTCCTTAAAATATTTCATCTTAAGCTTATTTAAGCTTAAATGTTTTAATTATTTTATTTGCATCTATGCAGTTTTTTTTTTTTTTTTTTAAAGCTGAAGCGGGCCGGCCATGGATATTCCATATTACCGCCTACCACCCTATATCAGCTTAATTGCCTTTAATAAGTTTTGAAAAATTTTAGTTTACAAAAAAATTTTTACTAAACAATCTCTAGCATAGCTTTTTTTTATTATTCACACAATTAGTACAACCATAGGTGGGCCGTGAATTGCTTGTGGACGTGCATTGCTCCGGAGCTCTACAAAGCGGAGCTCCATTACAGACAGCTTGAAGCTTAACATATAGTGTTAAAGATAAATTAAATTCTTTTAAACACTTTAAAAATTCTTGCAATATCCGTGCAAGCAAAAAAGGATTTTCTCAGAAGTTATTTTCAGGTTTTAATCAAAACTAATAATATGTGTTTTTAGAATTTTACTTTTAAATGGGTTTTTTTTAATTAAAAAATGTAACCAGTTATAACTTTTACATTTACTTTTATATATATATATTTATTATTTATTCATATATATCATAAAAAAGGATTGAATTGTAGATAAACTAAAACAATACACGCTAAGCGAAGCAAACCGGAAGAAAATTTTTGAAAATTAGTCTTTTGAAACCTTAAAAATTTTGTGTTCTTTTTTGTCTGGTTGACTGAAAAACGGTTAAAGAATACGTTTATGGCCAAAAATCTAGGCGCCAGGCTGGCGCCTAGACCCAAAATTTTAGGCGCCAGCGGGAAATTCTAGGCGCCAGTGGCGTCGATTTGGCATAACGAAAAACCTAGGGCATCCCTTTCTGCAAAAAAACGAATTTTCAAAAAATGGCACTTGGATCACTTTTTTCAAAGCAACGACGCCATATCGTTTTTCAATTTTAAAGAAAAAATAAGTAAAAAAGGCTAATTTTATGTCAAAAAGCCGTTTTTATTGCATTTTTAATCTTTTTACTGTTTGAAACATTCATTTTGACCTCAAAACTTAATTTTGGAGGCAGTTAGAAGTCATTTTAAACACATTTTTTTCTTCATCTTTCCAAAATTGGGGGTTAACCTTTTCTCCCCCCCCCCACTTCTAAGTGTGTGTGTGTGTCGTGTGTGTGTGTGTGTGTGTGTGTGTGGGGGGGTTAAACCTTGTTTTACAGAATTTGGGGGGTTTACAGAATTTGCTACCACTCCTCTAAAAATTTCAAAACTGTAAACACTCCCTCAAATTTTTTTTCTAGTATAGATATTTGTTTTTTGGGGGGAGGGGGGGGGGCAGAGGGGTCCATTCCCCCTTAGAGCCAAAATTTCGGACCTCCCTATAAAAAATCCAGAAACCTTCCATTTCCTCCAAAACTGAGAGCGGTCCGGCCTAACCCCTCTTCCGGACCAATTTATAAGTATATTTTTTTATTATTTTACTGTCAAAAACACGGTTTTTTAGTGCAAAACACGGCTTTTTAAATACACTTTTTAGGCCTAAATAGGCTTTTTTAGTATATACAATTCAATATTAGACCTAAAAACACTTAAAAAATCAGTTGCAAGTTGTTGAATTTTTATCCCACGACCACAATGCACCCAAAATGTTAATACGTTTTTTTAAAATTAATACAAAAAACATTACAAAAATCTTTTAGAATAGATAGAAACAGAGAAGCGGCTATATTTCTCTAGCTCTAGCATCGTTCCTCCTACCTCCCCTCTTTGCGCAACTATGATGGAACTCATCCTTGCTTTTCAAAAAATTCTCTGGGCATGGTGGTGGTGTAGTAACTGTAACAAGTTAATGCATTGAAATGAAACCCATCCTTACTAACTTAAATTTATCATTCTTCCACAATGAAAGTTACAGGCTTCACTATTAAATTACTTTTTTAAAAACCAGTGTTTGCACTAATTCTGCCTTGTGTTTGCAAATAACCTTGAAGATTTCTTGATTGGCCATCAGCTCTTTAAGAGCTTTTGACTCTATGGTGTCTGTGGTTTGCGTCTCTCGATTGATTACCGATTGGCGCGCAGCACTCCTTTCTTTTCGAACTTGTAACTTCTTCACTTCTTCAGTCAAACTGACTTTTGGATCAAGTTCATGAAGGTTGCGCTACGAGGAGGTGCAGAGGGAACGATGCTAGAGCTAGAGAAATATGGCCGCTTCTGTTTTATTCTAAAAGATTTTTGTAATGTTTTTTGTATTAATTTTAAAAAACGTATTGACATTTTGGGTGCATTGTGGTCGTGGGATAAAAATTCAACAAATTGCCAACTGATTTTTTAAGTGTTTTTAGGTCTAATATTGAATTGTATATATTAAAAAAGCCTATTTAGGCCTAAAAAATATATTTAAAAAGCCGTGTTTGCACTAAAAAACCGTGTTTTTTGACAGTAAAATAATAAAAAAATATACTTATAAATTGGTCCGGAAGGGGGGTCAGCCGCTCTCAGTTTTGGGGAAATGGAAGGCTTCTTGGATTTTTTCTAGGGAGGCTCGATTTTTGCCTAATGAGACCCCTCTGCCCCTTGCCAAAAAACAACTATGTATCCTCAAAAAAAATTTGAGGAAATATTTACAGTTTTGAAATTTTTTTAGCGAGGAGTGGTAGTCTGTAAACCCCAAATTCTGTAAAACAAGGTTTAACCCCCCGATAAGTTATTTCACATTTCATGAGAAAAAAATCATTATATGATAAAAAAATTAATTATATGGTAAAATAATTTTAAAAAACGTTGAATTTAAATTAGTACCAGTATTTAAATGGCCTTTTTATATTACAAATAACTATAATTCATTGAAACTAAAAAACTAATATAAATTACCATTGTATATTACACTTTTGCCGCGAAGCTGAAAAAATTTCAGTTTTTTTATTAATATACTATCGTGCCATCGGAACGCATCTGGAATATTTTTTAAGTTATATTTAACAAAAAAAAATTTCTTCCAAAATTTAAGTAACGTAGGAGTCCCTCCTCCCCTTTACAAAAAAAATCTGGCTTTTGGGGGCTTTATGCAACTTACTTCCGATGACCTCCGGTAGAGAAACCAGAAGTATCTCTGTTTTTTCAAACAAGAGAAAAAAGTTTTTTGTTTTTTGATTTTCAAAAAGAGAAACTAACTCCCCATTAATAAGTGCACAACTGGCACGATTCTACTCCCCATTAATAAGTGCATAACCGGCACAACTCTACTGAAGTTCAAGCTAGTCACCTCCACTCGCCTGTGAAGTTGTCGCCAAAGTGGCGATGGTCGTAGAGCCGAAAGGAGCAGGAGAGCTTCAACTGGGTGCAGAGTGCCATCGTCAGTTCCAGCCCCAACCCTGGATAGTTGCAGTTTTCATTGTCCACACTTACGTCATAAGCATAGGTGAGCAAGAAGGAGGCGAGGGTAGCAAAAATTTAGTTTAGTATAAAAAAAGTACTTAAAATTTTCTCGAGAGGGGAGGGGGGGTCAGATTTCAAAATCTAGAGGGGGGTCAGGGCCTCAGGGGTAAAAAATTCGAAAATTTGGGGGGGGGGGGGGGCCCCCGATTTTTTATAGGGGGGGGGGCAAAATTTCGAGGCTAGGGGGCGGGTGGACCCCACCCTACCCCCCCTTGTTTATCTATGGGTGAGAACGGTCCCGGGCAGCTAGGGCGTGGTGGTTACTCGGGGTAAATCGAATTTTGAATTCTAGGAGGGGGGTCCCAGAGGGGTCCGCAACCCCCTCCCCTAGCTTTTTAGGAGGGGTTGTTGTTGTTGTATTACCTGAAACTTATCTTCCCTATGCATATTATGCAAAGGGCAGGCGCTAAGACAAGCCAGGAGGGGCGAAAAAGTTGAGACTATGGTTGAGACCCTATGGTTGAGACTCTTCGTTCAACATGGGACGCGGGTCGACCCGGGGTGCGAAATTTTGAAATCTAGAGGGTGTCAGGTGGGGTCCGGTGTCCAAAACAAAACAGTTTTAAACCATAATAATTTTAATAATTGTTTTTTTATAGCATAATACTACATTTTATTTATTAAAAAGCGATATTCCTGTATAAAAAGGGTTTAAAAACATGAATATGTGTTAAAAATTCATTTACGTTTTTGGAAGAAAAATTAGTATAAAAAAGTACCTAAAATTTTCCCGAGGGTGAGGGGGCATAGGTGGGCAGGGGGGGTTATACCCCCCAAAATTTCGAATTTTGCTGACACCACCCCCTAAATTTGGGGTTCCCGGGGACACCCCCTCCGAATTCGCCTCCTGGAGAAAAATTTTTAAGCGTTATAAAAGGACTAAAAAAAATTTCCGCGCATCGCGCGAAGTGTTTATTACCTTGTTTATGTCACATACTTCATTTTTTTCCTATTATTTAATAAAAATAAGTCTATAAAACAAAGAAAAAATTTTTAACACACATTTTGATACCTTAAAATTTCCAATTTCCAAAACATTACATGAGTACATTGAATTACAGCTGAGCAATGCAAAATATCAGAAAATGTTTTAAAATTACTTCTTCTAGCCTTTAAATTTTAAACCCCCCAGTGGCATGCCCAGGGGGGGGGGGCGGCGGCCACCCCCTCGAAATCCGGCGAAGCCAGATTTTTTTGTAAGGGGGGACCCTTAAGTTTTTTAAATTTTGGGAGAGAAAAATTTTTTTCTTTAATATTAATGCAGAAACTTTCCTGATGCCTTCCAAAAGCATACTAATAGTCAAAAAACCAAAATTTTCCCGCTATGCAGGTAGTTTAAATTGACAATTTATTTTAGTTTTTCAATTTCAAATCGATTATCCCGTTTTGTAGTTAAGGCATACATTTTTAATAAAACTACTATAAACACTATTAAGGCTGGTTCATACTTATGTAAAAACGTCCTTTGGACAAAGTCCAAAGGACAAATACAGCGAATTAACGTATGTAAAAACGTCCTTTGGACTTTGACCAAAGGACGTTTTTACATAGGTATGAACCAGCCTTTATCCTTTTATTAACGTTTAAACACATGTTTTAAATGTATAGGCAGACATGTGCACTGCCCCCCCGGGGTTAAAACGGGGGGGGGGGGGGCAATTCCAAAATGGGGGGGTGCGGGACGGGGGGGGGGCAACTTTTTTGAAACGGGGGGGGGGCAATAAAACGGGGGGGGCAAGCAGGGGGGAAAGAAAAAAAAAGAAAAAAAGAGAAAAAAAGAAAGGAAAAGGGAAAAAAGGGACAAAAAAGCGAAAATAAGGTAAAAATAGCTCTAAAATGGCTTAAAATACATTGAAATAGGCTAAAAACTGCAAAAAATTCGCAATAATGGCGTCATCATAGGTCACAAATGGTGTCATAATTTTAGGATATTTTTCCTTTTTTGGCGGGGAAGGGACAATAAAACGGGGGGAGCAAATCCTCCAATAAAAGGGGAGGGGGCATTTCCAGACCGTGCACAGGTCTGGGTCTGGTATGGGTATAAAAAACCTTAAAATTTGTAATAAGTAATCATCTGGAATTAAAATTTCTATTGTATTTTAGCGCCTTAAATTAAAAATTTTCTCCCCCGGGGGGCATTCTGCCCCCGGACCCCCCTGACAAGGGGCTCTGCCCCTTGACCCCGCTGGGGGGCTGCCGCCCCCAAACTCCTCCTCGGGGTTAGTATTTACCCCGCCCCAGACCGCCCCCCAAATGAAATCCTGGGTACGCCACTGAGACCCCCCCTGGCTACGCTCATGTATGTATATAATCTTTAATTAAATATAAGATTATGGATTAAAAAGTTTGTGATACTTGACTTTATAATAAAGACAATAAAATAATTACTATTCTATTATTACGTAATTATTAAAAAAACTATGATTTCTAATCTAATTATAAGAATATATAAAGACATTATTATTAAAAGAATTAAAAAATAAAATTTATAAGTTGCAATAAGGTCTTATTTTAATTTTACACAGTTTGAAAGCATTTATAAGCTTGTTTTACGGTTTTTTACGCGTTTTAAGCCCATTTTAAGGCAGCGCGGAAATATTGGGTATACCTTCCCTCAAAATTTGGGTCTTGCCAGACACCCCCCTCTAAAATTTGACCCCCCCCCCAAAAAAAATCCGAGAGGCTGTCCACCTATGGGAGGGGGGGGGTCAGATTTCAAATTCTAGAGGGGGTCAGGGTCAGGGGTAAAAAATTCGGAAATTTGGGTGGAGGCCACCTCCTAGATTTTCGTCTAGGGGGTCCCAAAATTTCGAGGCAGTGGATCCCACCCTGCCCCCCCTTTCTCACCTATGGTCCAGAGGGAGGTCCGATTTTTTGACAAAGTTTTTTAAATCAATAATTTAAGTGTTTTTTAGGTCTAATATTGAATTTTATACACTAAAACAGCCTATTTAGGCGTAAGTGTTTTTAAACACTGTTTTTTACTAAAAAACCGTATTTTTGACAGTAAATAAAAAATTATACTTGTAAACTGGTCGGAAGGAGGGTTAGGGGTAGCCTCGCTGGGGGGGGGGAGTCAGGCCGGACCGCTCTCGAGCTTTGGGGGGGGAGGGGGGCCCTGGATTCTTCCAAAGGGAGTCCGAAATTTTGGCTCTAGGGAAGGGATGTGAGCCTCTCTGTCCCGCCTTCCCCCCCTCAAAAAAAAACACATCTCGTCTCCAAAAGCCAAAGTGGCTGGGTGATGGATCTCCTCTTAGAATATAAAAAGCCATACCTAGGGTAAAAACACTTTTCCCCAAGAATTTTTTTAGATCCGAGGCCGAGAATCCAGTAAGCTATCTATCTAGATAGACCGTTTTTATTATTCATAGTTAACGTCCATTCGCCCTGTTTAAACCCTTCCATAGTCCTACCGCTCACCTTGGGTTATAAGACAAGTTTTGACGGATCATTTCAGCTCCGCAATCCTCCAAATACGGCGGATAGAGGATGAAACCAAATTTTACTGTCTGATTCTGCCAATCGCTCATCCTTATTATTGTTATTATTATTATTAGTTAATTCTGCAAGAAAACTCTAAAAAATGCGACTTCTTCATTTGTTGAAAACAGTTGAAGATGTTAAAATTGTAATGAGGTCCACAATTGTATTCTGGGCAAATCGTTTTTTTTATTTCTACACAACTAAAATTTGTTCTGATAAGAAGAGAAGTTTATGACAGTACCCAAAACATAGCTAAACCACACCACAGTGAATCTGGAATATTTTGATAGCGATTGATCGGATTGATAAATTCTGTGGTGTTCTAACACTAACAACACGAACAGTGTCAGTTTTTTTAAAGTCTCAAGTCAATACTGCTAATTGGGGGAAAATGGGGGTTAAAACCGTAAGCAGACAGTTTCCTTTTGGGTGGGAGAAACGTTCATACGAGATATATACGTTTATACGTTTATATGGGAGAAACGAGAAGCGGGTTTATACGCTAAAAAAAGAGGACCGAAGCGACCAGAAAAATTTTTTGGTTGATCTTTTTGGATTTTGTACAAAAAACATTAGAATGCAGTTTTGATTCCAATACACCCCTGAAATTTTGATCTGTAATTTTTTAGTTACTACTTATAGATCCTTTCAAAAAAATAGGACACTGGCCAGAAAATTAAGGAAGTTCCAGACTTTTTGCCCCCACCCCCCCCCCCCCCCCCCTCTGCCCCCCCCCCCCCCCCCCCCCCCCCCCCCCCCCCCCCCCATCCAACACCACCCCCCCCCCCCCCCCCCCCCCCCACGCCCCCCCAAAACCCCCCCCCCCCCAACCCCCCCCTCTTCAGTAACAAAACATTTTTTTGTGACTAGAAAAAAGATTTTAGAGCAAAGGTGGGCCGGCTAGAAGGCAAAAACAACAAAAAAGGTTGTTAGAAAATATAAAAAACAATACTTGAATGTGGTATTTAAAATTAAAAATAAAAATGGCTTGTAAGCTTTTTAATTTAAGCTTAACCAACTATTAAGCATTTTAAATCCATTTTAAAACAATTCAATTTAAGTTATTTTTATATTTTGTAACATAAAAGCTAGTATTTTGTTTTTGCTCGCACCCCCAATATAATGAGTAAAAAACAGAGGCCCCAGTATATTAAAGAGGACAGTCTGTGAATATTAAAATCTATTATTATAGCAAAATAAAGCAGTACGAACTGTTTTATTTTTAAAAATTGAACACTTACATTACAATAAAAGCTTAAAGTTGTAAATGTCAAAAAGTTGTTAAATTTATTTTATTAAGTTAGTTACAAAAAAAGTGAGCACAAGCAATTTGTTTCTTTTAGCTTCTTGTGTAAACAAAAGGCGATGTGTAATGTAATCGCGACATACGACACTTAATGTCCCATGCATTTAATCAAAAACTTTTGAATTATCAGTTTACCTCGTTCTTTTGTTTTATTTATCATTAAAAATCAGAAATTTAATATCCAATTAAATTGTGTAATTTATTTAATGGATCTGGATATGACATATTAACAGCAATTTTTGATTCAACTGCCATGTAATTTAAGAGGAATATTTTCACTGCACAGACGAGATACAAAAATTAAAATTAGGAGGCAGTTTAGGTTAGCCTCGGATGCGAGATCCCGTATACCCCTTAAAATCGGGAGGGGCTACCCACCTATGGCTTAGTGGGTGGGGACGGTCGCGGTACTTTCAGGCTGGTTGGTCATGTATGCCCCTTCGCACAAAGAGACACACAATTGCTTATAAGTGCAATCCCAGACTGGACTTAAACGTACTTCCGCTTCTGCACAAAACAAAATAATAGGGATTCTTGTCCTATGTAAGAATGATTGTAAGAACCTCGTAATGGAAATATCCACAACAAATAAATAAACTTTTTAAAACAAATATAATTTGTCCACTTATACTGTTTTGTAAATTTACTGTAAATAACCAGCAGTGTTAAACCAACATGATATAGTTATTCTGATGAATGTTTAATAGAATATTTCTACAGACCTGTGCACTGCCCCCCCCCCCGGGGTTAAAACGGGGGGGGGGCCAATACAAAATGGGGGAACGGGGGGGGGCAAAATTTTTTAAACGGGGGGGGGGGGGCAAGCAGGTGAGAAAGAAAAAAAAAGAGAAAAAAAGGAGAAAAAAAAGAAAAAAAAGAAGGGAAAAGGGAAAAAGGGACAAAAAAAGCGAAAATAAGGTAAAAAAAGGGTCAAAATGGCTTAAAATACATTGAAATAGGCTAAAAACTGCAAAAAAATTCGCGATGATGGCGTCATCATGGCTCAAAAATGGCGTCATAATTTTAGGGTACTTTTTCATTTTTGGCGGGGTGGGGCAATAAAACGGGGGGGGGGGGGGGCCAATGCGACAATAAAACGGGCGGGGCATTTCCAGACCGTGCACAGGTCTGTTTTTAGATTCGAGATTTGAGTCCAAATCCAATGTGCCGATTTGGCTTTTTAAGATTCCTCTACTGTTGTTCTCTATGCGCTACATGCCACCCTCGGGTGGAAAACCAAAATTTTTCTGGGGGGGCCAGGGGGTCCGGACCCCCCTGGCTTTTTAGGGGGGTCAACCCCGGGTGCGAGATTTCAATTTTAGTGGGGGTCAGGGCCAGGGGGGGGTCCGATTTTTTAACAAACTTTATTTAAATCAATAATTTAAGTGTTTTGTCTAATATTTTATATACTAAAACAGCCTATTTGAAAAATAAAAAGTGCCTAAAAAGTGTATTTAAACACTGTTTTTAACTAAAAAACCTTGTTTTTGATAGTAAATAAAAAATTATACTTGTAAATTGGTCGGGAGGGGGGGAGGAGGGGGGTCAGCCTCGCTAGGGGGGTCAGGCCCGACCGCTCTCGAGCTTTGGGGGGCCCCTCGATTTTTTAGGGGGAAGGGGTCCAAAATTTGGGTTCTGGGGGGTGGACCCCTCTGTCCCCTCCCCCCAAAAAAAACATCAAACAGCAAACAACTCAAAAGCTTTTGGCCCAGACAATCTAACCATATTTTACCTCAAATACCTCGGTCCCCTCGGAATCAAATACCTAACTGATTTGTTCAACCTCTCTTTTAAAACAAACAGCATACCAAACATCTACAAGGGGGGTAGGGTGGGGTCCACCCCCCTAGCCTCGAAATTTTGCCCCCCCCCCCGTGAAAAAAATCCAGGGCCCCCTTCCTCCAAATTTTGTTTTTTCCCTTGACCATACATGGGCACGGGGGGGGGGGGGTGGGGGGGGGGTAACCCCCCCCCCAAATTCTGAGAAGGGGATTTAACCCCCTCATTATAAGGGGGGGGAGAAAAAGAACCCCCCCCAATTTTGGAAAAACAAGAAAAAAAAAGCTAAAAGACTCTAACTGCCTCCAAACTAAGTTGAGGCCAAAGAAGTAAGCAAAAAAAAGCTCAAAAAGCAAAAAAAGCTTTGACCAAAAGCGTTTTACCTATTTTCCTTCAAAACGAAAAACGAAGGGAAAGCACTCCAGCGAGCTATTTTCCTTACCCTTGACCACCCCACCCCACACACCCCCAAACCCCCCCCCCCCCCCCCCCCCCCCCCCCCCCCCCCCCCTAGATTTGGAAATCTGACCCCCCCTGCCCTCTCGAGAAAATTTTAAGTACTTTTTTATACTAAATTTTGTTCAAAAAACGTGAATTTTAACACAAAATCATGTTTTTACACCCTTTTTATATCTGAATACATGGGCGTAGCCAGGATTTCGGAAAGGGGGGTCCAACCCATACATGGGCACGGGGGGGTGGGAGGGTTAACCCCCCCAAATTCTGAGAAGGGGGGTTTAACCCCACCCACTCAGAAGTGGGGGGGTAAGAAAAAGTTAACCCCCCCAATTTTGGAAAAATGAAAAAAAAAAAGCCTTTAAATTGACTTCTAACTGCTTTCAAACCCAAATCCGAGAAACGCAAAATATTAATATCGTTTTTTTTCTTGAGTGCATTTTACTCATATCGTTTTTTGATTTTAAAGAAAAAATAGGTAAAAACGCTAATTTTAGGTCAAACAGCCTTTTTTTCTGGAGGTCAAACCAGTGGAGGTGTCTACGGAGCGGCTTCCACGCAGCGACACTGCCCAGATCCAGCAATGGAAATGGTCAACAGCTCTACCTCTTTTCCAGTCAACTCAGGCGATTTCCGCCACTGCTGACTGCCA
>JASAMX010026086.1:0-14360 GCA_030248175.1 Microlaimidae sp. YZB2_3
GTCTAATAACGCGCCCGTGCCTTTTTAATAACCCACCCGCGCGCCATTCTTTTAGCCATATTCGCACCTTCATTTTGAAGCCCTGTTTTGCCGCTGCTCCTCCGACAACCTATCCCATGGAGCAAAATATATATGACGTGATTACGAATACTATATGACATTTTAAAGCTAAAAAAATTCTGAGGTGAAACCTTATCAAACACAACATCAGATTCATTATGTTTAAAAAATATGTTTTTCAATTCTGAAATCTCACGTAAATAAAGTTGGGTCTGGGCCGTTCGCGCGTAACTGTTTAATTTTTGTGACTAGAAAATCGTGTAAAAGATACTGAACGTACTAATACTGACCCGAAAATTATACTGAATGTCCACTCAGCACGCAAACCACGCTCATTAAAATTCTTTGAAACCGTATGCAAATTATTTATTTATTCAGGAGATTATAGAAACAAAACGCGAGTAAACCTAAGTATTTTGAGGATAATTCGGATTTTGAAATCAAACCGAACCAGAGTATTAGCAAGTTTCACTGGTATAATAAACAAAAAGTACACTAAACAAAAAGTATAATAAACAAAAAGTAAAATAAAAAAGTGTAATAAACAAAAAGTATAATAAACAAATGGTATAACAAACAAAAAGTATTGCGACATATTAAATCCAGCTTCATTGCACTTGCCGCGAAACTGAATGTAATACTACACATCTTTGTTGTATTATGAATTTGCATAATAAAATTTATGTGTCTAATGCCTAAATATGAATTTTATTATGCAAATTTTTTGTTACCTTGCTGGTTTTCGGGCAGAACTTTGCCGCTTACAAAGAAATATGTGGTAGACTTTATGTTTATTATACGGTTTAGTACATCTTGCTCATAATTATAATGAAAAATAAAATATAATAATGTAATATATATTACACTATATACTCCACTTTTTCTATATTGCTTACGAGTTGCTCGTCAAATAAAATAGAAAAAAAAAGTTTAATAGAAATATACTTAATCCTTGAATAGGTCTGAAAAGTGAAAGTGTAAGTCCAAGTGAAAATGAGGTCTGAAAAGAGAGTTCGCAACTGTTAAGTCCCCTTAATTCTTTGGTTGGAAAACCGCGTTAGATTATACTGAATGTTTTAATCATCGCACTGAAACTTTTCCAAAGTTTTTTGACTGTTCAAATTTTTCTAATTACGATCCCAAAGCACCGTGTTTATACTATATATTATACTTATCATTTTTTGTGCAAGGATAAACGGCAAAATTTAGTTGATGATCCGCTTTAAAACATCTAGCTCCACTTAATTCGATTTATAATGTAAACAAAAAATGGCCTAGATATTTTTTTAGTCAATCCGACATGTTTCTGCCTAAGAAAAAAAGCCCTTTTTGTTTGAAAAAGTCCATTTCATCTTTATTAGGATTGGTTTTTTAAAAAAAAACAAACAGTCCTTCAAATAAATGCAAAAAACTTTAAAAAAGGGACCGTGGATTCGAGCCGAAACATGTCAGAGTATGATAGATCTACGCCATTCTCCGTCTGGATTTTAGTCCATTTTATGTAAATCTAACAAAAATGTAGCTGGGTGATTTCAGAAAGCTGTAAAAAGTGCGTTCGCAACTTTTGATTTCCGTTATTTAGCTGTAGAAAGTGCGTTCGCAACTTTTGACGCCCGTTATTTAGCTGAAGAAAGTGCGTTCGCAACATTTGATTCCCGTTATTTAGCTGTAGAAAGTGCGTTCGCAACTTTTGACTTTCTCGTCTATTTTAGAAAGTGCGTTCGCAACTTTTGATTCCCGTTATTTAGCTGTAGAAAGTGCGTTCGCAACTTTTGACTCCTGTTATTTAGCTGTAGAAAGTGCGTTCGCAACTTTTGATTCCCGTTATTTAGCTGTAGAAAGTGCGTTCGCAACTTTTGACTCCCGTTATTTAGCTGTAGAAAGTGCGTTCGCAACTTTTGACTTTAGATTTTTGACTTTAGAAAGTGCGTTCGCAACTTATTTGTTGTGGATAGCCCGAATGCGTTCGAAATTCTCCGGGTGTTCACGCTTGCTGGTCCACTTTGGCTTTTTTTATTGTTTTTAAATAAAGATTCAGATTTCAATCTTACAAATAAATAATTGGTCTACGCTGTTGCTTAATTTCCATAAACATGGTTACTGACTGGAGGTTTAAGGCTGGTTCATACTTTTGTAAAAACGTCCTGTGAACAAAGTCCAAAGGACGTTTTTACATACGTTTATACGCTGTATTTGTCCTTTGGACTTTGTCCAAACGACATTTTTACATAAGTATGAACCAGCCTTTAGTATGATTTTCAGTTCAGTATTAGTACTTTTAGTCGTTTTTTGTCGGTTTTCGACCAAAAAGTTAAAAGGATCCAACAATTGCAAACGAATTTTCATGATCTGAATTTTACTTATTTGAAACTCAAGGATTGATGTTATAAATGAATTCTAAATTTGTTCACATAAAAAGTGTGATTTCGTTGGAATGCTCTGGTAACTTCTAATTTTACCTCACCGTATATTAAAGATATTGAAACCTCGGATTATATTATTATTATTGGATTGTTAGGTGCATACAAACGCAATGATTTCTTGTTAGAATAAAATATAAGTTGATGGCACGTTCTGTATCAAATGCGTTTAAATTTAAATGTGGCATTTATAAGGCCAAAAATGCTTGAATTATTGATTTATTGATTTTTTAATTAACGCCCAGTTTTCATTAGTTGCAAATGGATCTAATTTTATGACCGATGACAAGATAAAAGGTTTCTTTATTAAATACCATAATTAAACCATAAAAAGCGTGTTAGCCTTTGTTTGTTTTGGTTTATAATGATATTTCGGCATATTATGTGGTAGTGAGTTGGTTAGCAGAAAATTGAATTGTGATTTGACAATCAGGAGCATTTATCCCGTCTGCAATTACACTTTTGTTAGATTTTTAGCTTGGAAATTTAACAAATTCTGTTTAGATAAAAAATAGATGTTATTCTTTTTATCAAAGTAAGTTCTAGGTCGAGTTAAGCCCGGATTTTTTTACGCTAGTCTACAGTATCCACAAAATATAATTATTTACGCTGTATGCGGTTTTTTTAGTTAAAGAAAAAGAGGAATGAGTTCCCCGCTTTAAAAAAAATCGAAGAGTCCGTTTAATTGGTTATGTTTCTAAAGCTTCAGCACTTCTATTTTAAAAATGCAGCTCTTACCATAGTTCTATAACTTAAAATGATTAATCCAAATCCTGTTTAATTTTAAGATTTTTTATATCATTTCAGCTGTATTTTTAAAACTATAGGTAAAGATGACTGATCTATAAATTGGCTTCTAATGAATTGGATCTAATGAATTGGCTAAAACTTATTGGTTAGAGTAATTAGTCAATGAAAAGACAAAATATTATGGTTTTTTTTTGAAAAGATGTACATGGAAATCCTAATACTGGACACCATATTTTCACTAACGAAGGGAAGGACTCTACTCCCCAATCGGAGAACGGATTAGGCTAAATGAGATATCATTGTAAAGATTACAGTCTGGGGAATTTCATAATGAGTGTTGAATATATAAAAAATAACATGAACATTCACATCTTCATGCTTGACAAAATATTTTTACAAAAAAGGGCATGCACTTGCCTCTCCAACCACAAAACAAATTGCGCTAAATGAGATATCATTGAAAAATTGAAAATTCGAAGAGTATCTTCATAAGGCGGCTGAAATAAATAAAATTAACGTGGACATCTTTATGCTGGACAACACATTATCACCAAAAGGTGGACAGACCCGTCTCCCCGACCACAAAAAAATGCACTAATAAAAGTCTCATTACAAACCTTGCAGTCCGGGAAATATCATAAAAGGATTTAATTTCAAAAAAAAGTTAGCAAATGAATCCGAAAATTACAGGAAAAATTATTTGTCAGCCGTAGGGTTGACACGGGCTAGTTGTGTTTCAAATATTCAGAAATCAAGTTTTTGTTGCATCCGACGTATAAATTATTCTAAATGTTAAAATGTGAAATATTTTGAATAATTTAAATCAGGCGAAAGTATTATAAGAGAGTTTCATCTGGGAACCTTGTGTTCGCAGTTTTTTATTTCTGCATGATAAAAATCTGCCCATTGAATGCTTGAAATATAATTAGAAAAATTGTTTAACACATAATCGGACATTCTGTTCCTCTCATTCTTGATTTTAAAATAAGTTTTATTATTTCTAAAATAACAATAACTTGTTCGAAAATCTCAATCTCCACATATAAACTGGGAACTTCTGTTGATCATCTTACACAATCTTGATCCAGTGTTTGTCTTGATTATCTTGATTATGTGTGTTCCTTAATTGTATCGTTCACTACAATCCAATGTAATCCAATCCCACACTTATCTTTGCATTAGTAGTTACAAAAGCCCTCGTTCCTTTCCTTTGCACTTTCATTGGTCCACCCGTAAGCTGTACCATTTTGTCCGCATAAAATATATCTCACCCTCTAAGTGATAATATTAGTCATAATATTATATTTTGTGTTAAGTTTTTTGTAAACGGGATATATTCTATGTTGAAAATTACTTATATTTATGTGCTTCGAGAATAACTCTTGTTGAGATTTTGACAATACCATTTAATGACAATTATTGGTAATATAGTTATGAGTATGTTAGTAGGTTAGTTATTAGTGGGCTAGCTACATTAGTAAGTTAAGATGCTAAGTATATAAATGTGCCAAATTCAAAATTTAAAATATAATTGCCAAAAGTGGTACTTGTACTGCACCTTGTGGAAAAGAATGCTTTCAGGGGCGAGTTCACTAGAAATGGGTTTGGAACGTGCCAACATAGCGTGGTGTTTAAATAGCGCCCAACTGGAGGCTTTTAATACCATTGGTTGAAATTTTTTGAGGAACCAATTTAAGTTGATGGGCGGAGCTTTTTCGGTCAACTCTTGTTGAAATAAAAATTTTCCGCGTAAAAAACATTGCAGAAAAAAATTTGAAAATATTTCTTTGAAAGTAAAGTTAAAAAATAAATTGAACTAAAAATATCCATTTTAAGATAAATTTAATACCTTTTTTATATGCAATTTGTGATTTTTTTTAAACTTTATTTTATTAATATATTTTGTGATGCTAAATTATTATGGTGTTAAACCGGTCTAAACAATTAGGTGCTAAAAGAGCCCTTTTATTTTGTTGAAAGTTGTGCTTGTTTAGTCTGAGGTTTGTTGGCACGTGGTTGCGTGCAAACAAAATTTCAGGCTTCGGCCTACATTACAGTGTAGTGTACAGGTTTTATTAAAATTACAGTTTAAATTAAATTAGTTTATAATCGCTGATTATCCATATTTTAATAATATCCCGTTTAGCTTATATTCGTGTTTCTATATATACAATACATTTATTAACATATACAGTTTATTTTATTTTATTTTGTTTATAAATTTGTTTCGTAAATTATTTCGAGCATTTGGGTGCTCAAATAGCACGTTGTTTCAACCCCAGGCTATCTTGGCACGTTCTAAGCCGCTTCTAGTGGACTCGCCCCAGGGTGCTAAAGGCAGCGGTTTGAACCTGATATGGTTGTTTTAGAAGCTTTCTGAGAGTAGTTTCTTCTTGTCTGAGAAGGTGTGACGTGAAACGTCTACTTCTAAACTAATGACTCACAACTATACTGGTGAGTATAAACGGCTCCCTAAGTAAATAAGAAACAGTCAGTGTGGTGCAGTGGTAGCGCGCCGAATTGAGAAGAACAGGCCTTGAATACAAGGAAATTCAAGAAATTTTAAGGAGCCTCAGGTTCAAATCCCCATACTGCTAATTTTTTCTGTCTCCAAAAATCGCCTGCTTTATCTCGTATCCAGTTATTTGTATTGAAAATAAAACAAGTTATACTCTCACACAAATCGATGTGTATTGAAATCCAGGAGTGCGCCTTTTTCCAACAATAGTTTAGGTTGTTGAAAAAAGTTAAAAAGTAAATTTACAGAGTACCTTACATGAGTCCGGTGAATTGGAATTGATATTGAATCGCCTAAATCGTTAGAAGTATTGCTTTTATTAGAGATAATTTAATGTTTGTATGCATCTATATTATAGTTATTGCATTTATTTTTGCATTTGTTTTGGGTGGAATGCTTGTGCGTAAAATCTACATTGCTTTTGTTCATCGCAGCTCAGGTTGGTTTTTCTGTATTCATTGGCTTATTGTGAAAATTTTGGTGAAAAGAATTGAGAAAATAACTGACAATCATTAATGTTTCTAAAATGTTTTTTGTGAAAAAGATCACTGTAGTAACAAGCCATAGTTGTAAAGAATGGATTAGTGTATAACCTCATACTAGATTACCAGATAACTTTGGCCTTTAAAATGCGTTTTTAAGGATCTAAGTATAAATCAAGATTGGATCACGTTTTTCCGTTTGAATTCGCCACCAATTCCCCATTTAGAAACTATGGCGTTAACGCAGTTACAGTGTGTATATGTAATTAAATGTTATTATGCTCACATTAAACAATTTTTTATAATACAAAAAAATTATTAATTTTTTTTATTATACAAAAAATTGAAAAAAAACTATTTTTTTTCACAAAGATCTTCCTTTTGTAAAAATAGTTTACTAGCCTACTGCGCTGGGTATATTGCTTTATAGCAGCATAGCTAATTTATAAACTTGCAGATTTATTTAAACACAGACGAAAAATGTTTCACAAAAAATATACGTTTATATTTAATTAAGAAATCCTTAGATAAATATTATGATGCATTATTATTACATAAACAATTTGGGTAGGAAATACCAAAAAACAAGGTAAAGAAAACAAAAATAAAAAAAATGTAAATTAACATTTGTTTTGAAAGTAAAAAGATTTCCGATTTTTTTTACAAAACCTTTTTATGAATGAAATAGAAATAGATTAATTGCTTTATAGACCTAAACGCTTAATAAAAATAAATTTTGTGTAAAGCCACAATTCATCGAAGAAAGGGTTTAGATTACCCGCTTTAATTGGAGTGTGTATGAACTAGATCGCATAATAGGTACAACTTCTCATAGAAAAACTAATACATTAATGAAACTAATTTTAATAATCTTCTGCAAAAAGAGTATCATGGGTGGCGCGGGAGCACCACGAGGCGATTTAGCCCCGCGGCGCCGCGCCAACCATTATTAGAGAACGTTGGTAAATTTTGAAATTCAAAACCTTCTTCTTCTTGTTCTTGTCCTTTTTCTTTTTCTTCTTCTTCTTCTTATTATTATTATTCCAACGCTCAATCCTTAAAAGCGATATTCCTTATTCTTTACTGATTGATCAAAAATAAACATGAGCTCATTGGAAAGAAGAAAGAATCACGCAACTTTCTTTGGAAATACTTATTTCATTTTGGTCTTTGTTATCGATTTATTGATCAAAATAAAAAATTGAAAACATAGACAAATAAAAACTCCCAACCGCACAATAACAGCCTTTTGGCAACAATAAGGATTGTAAAGAGCAGAAAACGAACAACCCCTCATAGAAACCGCACAAAAAAGCAGAAGACGGTGCTCAGTTTTAATTAATGACGGAAACCGAACCAGTTCCCAGCGCCATCCACTTTAAACGCGCGGAAAACGGCGAAAAAAACAAAGTAATTTTTTTTAATCTTGCATTACTGATGACAAAATTAATTCAAAGTTTTATTTTAAAAAAATGATAAACATAAATTACAAAATTTACCAGGTGGTCTAGTTATAGTTGTTGCGGTGCCGTGGGGCTAAATCTCAGTGAGCACTCCCGCGCCATCGATGATTGCAATTATTTTTTTGGAATAAAAGAATTAGAAGAAGAAGATAATGAACATAAATTACAAATTTTATCCAGATTTTCTGATCATAGTTGGTGCGGGTACAGCAGGGTTAAATCGCCGCGTGAACTTTGAAAGAATATTGATTTTAAGATAGTGAGCGTGAAAATTGCAGTAATAAATAGAAGAAGGTGAACATAGATTACAAAAAATTTCCCAAAAATTTTCCAAAAAAAAAAAAATTTATTATAGTATGCACGGTGCTGTGAGGCTAAACCGCTGCGTGTTGTTCCCGCGCCACCGAATGCTTATTATTATTTTTTTAAATAAAACTTTGAATTAATTTTGTCATCAGTAATGCAAGATTAAAAAAATTACTTTGTTTTTTCGCCGTTTTCCGCGCGGTTAAAGTAGATGGCGCTGGGAACTGGTTCGGTTTCCGTCATTAATTAAAACTGAGCACCGTCTTCTGCTTTTTTTGTGCGGTTTCTATGAGGGGTTGTTCGTTTTCTGCTCTTTACAATCCTTATTGTTGCCAAAAGGCTGTTATTGTGCAGTTGGAGTTTTTATTTGTCTTTGTTTTCAATTTTTTATTTTTATCAATAAATCGATAACAAAGACCTAAATGAAATAAGTATTTTAAAAGAAAGTTGCGTGATTCTTTCTTCTTTCCAATGAACTCATGTTTATTTTTGATCAATCAGTAACGAATAAGGAATATCGCTTTTAAGGATTGAGCGTTGGAATAATAATAAGAAGAAGAAGAAGAAAAAGAAGAAGAACAAGAACAAGAAGAAGAAGGTTTTGAATTTCAAAATTTACCAACGTTCTCTAATAATGGTTGGCGCGGCGCCGCGGGGCTAAATCGCCCCGTGGTGCTCCCGGCCCACCCATGATACTCTTTTTGCAGAAGTTTATTAAAATTAGTTTCATTAATGTTTTAGTTTTTCTATGAGAAGTTGTACGTTTTATGCGATCTAGTTCATACACACTCCAATTAAAGCGGGTAATCTAAGCCCTTTCTTCAATGAATTGTGGCTTTACACAAAATCTATTTTCATTAAGCGTTTAGGTCCATTTCATTCATAAAAAGGTTTTGTAATAAAGATCGAAAATCTTCTTACTTTCAAAACAAATGTTAATTTACATTTTTTTTATTTTTGTTTTCTTTACCTTGTTTTTTGGTATTTCCTACCCAAATTGTTTATGTAAATTAGCAATGCATCATACATAATTCATCTAAGGATTTCTTAATGTAAATATAAACGTATATTTTTTGTGAAACATTTTCCGTCTGGGTCCCACAATAAATCTGCCAGTTTTATATTGATAGCTATGCTGCTATAAAGCAATATACCCCACGGCGCAGTAGGCTATAGTCTGCCTATAACTATTTTTTACAAAAGGAGATCTTCGTGAAAAAAACAAATCGGTTCTGTTTTCAATTTTTTTGTATAATAAAAAAATAACAATTTTTGTATTATAAAAAATTGTTTAATGTGAGCATAATAACATTTAATTACATATACACACTGTAACTGCGTTAACGCCATAGTTTCTAAATGGCGGCAATTTGGCGGCGCACATTCAACACGTGAAAAACGTGATCCAATCTTGATTTATACTTAGATCTTAAAAAATGCATTTTAAAGGCCAAAGTTATCTGGTAATCTAGTATAAGGTTATACACTAATCCATTTTTTACAACTGTGGCTTGTTATTACAGTGATCTTTTTCACAAAAAAACATTTTAGAAACATTAATGATTGTCAGTTATTTTCTCAATTCTTTTCACCAAAATTTTCACAATAAGCCAATGAATACAGAAAAACCAACCTGAGCTGCGATGAACAAAAGCAATGTAGATTTTACGCACAAGCATTCCACCCAAAACAAATGCAAAAATAAATGCAATAACTATAATATAGATGCATACAAACATTAAATTATCTCTAATAAAAGCAATACTTCTAACGATTTAGGCGATTCAATATCAATTCCAATTCACCGGACTCATGTAAGGTACTCTCTAAATTTACTTTTTAATTTTTTTCAACAACCTAAACTATTGTTGGAAAAAGGCGCACCCCTGGATTTTAATACACACCGATTTGTGTGAGAGTATAACTTGTTTTATTTTCAATACAAATAACTGGAGACGAGATAAAGCAGGCGATTTTTGGAGATAGAAAAAATTAGCAGTATGGGGGTTTGAACCTGAGACTCCTTAAAATTCCTTGAATTTCCTTGAATTCAAGGCCTGTTCATCTCAGTCCGGCGCGCTACCACTGCACCACACTGACTGTTTCTTATTTACTTAGGGAGCCGTTTATACTCACCAGTATAGTTGTGAGTCATCAGCTTAGAAGCAGACGTTTCACGTCACACCTTCTCAGACAAGAAGAAGCTACTCTTAGAAAGCTTTTAAAACAATCATATCAGGTTAAAACCGCTGACTTTAGCACCCTGGGGCGAGTCCACTAAAAGAGGGATTAGAACGTGCCAAGATAGCCTAGGGTTGAAACAACGTGCTATTTGAGCACCCAAATGCTCGAAATAATTTACGAAACAAGTTTATAAACAAAATAAAATAAAATAAACTGTATATGTTAATAAATGTATTGTATATATAGAAACACGAATATAAGCTAAACGAGATATTATTAAAATATAGATAATCAGTGATTATAAACTAATTTAATTTAAACTGTAATTTTAATAAAACCTGTACACTACACTGTAATGTAGGCCGAAGCCTGAAATTTTGTTGGCACGCAACCACGTGCCAACAAACCTCAGGCTAAACAAGCACAACTTTCAACAAAATAAAAGGGCTCTTTTAGCACCTAATTGTTTAGACCGGTTTAACACCACAATAATTTAGCATCACAAAATATATGAATAAAATAAAGTTTAAAAAAATCACAAATTGCATACAAAAAATGTATTAAATTTATCTTAAAATGGATATTTTTAGTTCAATTTATTTTTTAACTTTACTTCTAAAGAAATATTTTCAAAATTTTTTCTGCAATGTTTTTTACGCGGAAAATTTTTATTTCAACAAGAGTTGACCGAAAAAGCTCCGCCCATCAACTTTAAATTGGTTCTCCTCAAAAAATTTCAACCAATGGTATTAAAAGCCTCCAGTTGGGCGCTATTTAAACACCACGCTATGTTGGCACGTTCCAAACCCATTTCTAGTGAACTCGCCCCTGAAAGCATTCTTTTCCACAAGGTGCAGTACAAGTACCACTTTTGGCAATTATATTTTAAATTTTGAATTTGGCACATTTATATACTTAGCATCTTAACTTACTAATGTAGCTAGCCCACTAATAACTAACCTACTAACATACTCATAACTATATTACCAATAATTGTCATTAAATGGTATTGTTAAAATCTCAACAAGAGTTATTCTCGAAGCACATAAATATAAGTAATTTTCAACATGGAATATATACCGTTTACAAAAAACTCAACACAAAATATAATATTATGGCTAATATTATCATTTAGAGGGTGAGATATATTTCATGCGGACAAAATGGTACAGCTTACGGGTGGACCAATGAAAGTGAAAAGGAAAGGAACGAGGGCTTTTGTAACTACTAATGCAAAGATAAGTGTGGGATTGGATTATATTGGATTGTAGTGCACGATACAATTAAGGAACACACATAATCAAGATAATCAAGACAAACACTCGATCATGATTGTGTAAGATGATCAACAAAAGTTTCCAGTTTATATGTGGAGATTGAGATTTTCGAACAAGTTATTGTTATTTTAGAAATAATAAAACTTATTTTAAAATCAAGAATGAGAGAAGAAAATGTCCGATTATGTGTTAAACAATTGTTCTAATTATATTTCAAGCATTCAATGGGCAGATTTTCATCATGCAGAAATAAAAAACTGCGAACACAAGGTTCCCAGATGAAACTCTCTTATAATACTTTCGCCTGATTTAAATTATTCAAAATATTTCACGTTTTAACATTTAGAAAACTTGATTTCTGAATATTTGAAACACAACTAGCCCGTGTCAACCCTACGGCTGACAAATAATTTTTCCTGTAATTTTCGGATTCATTTGCTAACTTTTTTTTTTAAATTAAATTCTTTTATGATATTTCCCGGATTGCAAGGTTTGTAATGAGACTTTTATTAGTGCATTTTTTTGTGGTCGGGGAGACGGGTCTGTCCACCTTTTTGTGATAATGTGTTGTCCAGCATAAAGATGTCCACGTTAATTTTATTTATTTCAGCCGCCCTATGAAGATACTCTTAGAATTTTCAATTTTTCAATGATATCTCATTTAGCGCAATTTGTTTTGTGGTTGGAGAGGGAAGTCCATTCCCTTTTTTGCAAAAATATTTTGTCAAGCATAAAGATCGGAATGTTCATGTTATTTTTTATATATTCAACACTCATTATGAAATTCCCCAGACTGTGATTTTTGCAATAATTTTTCATTTAGCCTAATCCGTTCTCCGATTGGGGAGTAGAGTCCTTCCCTTCGTTAGTGAAAATATGGTGTCCAGTATTAAGATTTCCATGTACATCTTTTCAAAAAAAAACCATAATATTTTGTCTTTTCATTGACTAATTACTCTAACCAATAAGTTTTAGCCAATTCATTAGATCCAATTCATTAGAAGCCAATTTATAGATCAGTCGACTTTAACTACAAGTTTTAAAAATACAGCTGAAATGATATAAAAAATCTTAAAATTAAACAGGATTTGGATTAATCATTTTAAGTTATAAACCAATGGTAAGAGCTGCATTTTTAAAATAGAAGTGCTGAAGCTTTAGAAACATAACCAATTAAACGGACTCTTCGATTTTTTTTAAAGCGGGGAACTCATTCCTCTTTTTCTTTAACTAAAAAAACCGCATACAGCGTAAATAATTATATTTTGTGGATACTGTAGACTAGCGTAAAAAAATCCGGGCTTAACTCGACCTAGCACTTACTTTGATAAAAAGAATAACATCTATTTTTTATCTAAACAGAATTTGTTAAATTTCCAAGCTAAAAATCTAACAAAAGTGTAATTGCAGACGGGATAAAGGCTCCTGATTGTCAAATCACAATTCACTTTTCTGCTAACCAGCTCACTACCACATAATATGCCAAAATATCATTATGAACCAAAACAAACAAAGGCTAACACGCTTTTTATGGTTTAATTATAGTATTTAATAAAGAAACCTTTTATCTTGTCATCGGTCATAAAATTAGATCCATTTGCAACTAATGAAAACTGGGCGTTAATTAAAAAATCAATAAATCAATAATTCAAGCATTTTTGGCCTTATAAATGCCACATTTAAATTTAAACGCATTTGATACAGAACGTGCCATCAACTTATATTTTATTCTAACAAGAAATCATTGCGTTTGTATGCACCTAACAATCCAATAATAATAATATAATCCGAGGTTTCAATATCTTTAATATACGGTGAGGTAAAATTAGAAGTTACCGGAGCATTCCAACGAAATCACACTTTTTATGTGAACAAATTTAGAATTCATTTATAACATCAATCCTTGAGTTTCAAATAAGAAAAATTCAGATCATGAAAATTCGTTTGCAATTGTTGGGTCCTTTTAACTTTTTGGTCGAAAACCGACAAAAAACGACTAAAAGTACTAATACTGAACTGAAAATCATACTAAAGGTTGGTTCATACTTATGTAAAAATGTCCTTTGGACAAAGTCCAAAGGACAAATACAGCGTATAAACGTATGTAAAAACGTCCTTTGGACTTTGTTCACAGGACGTTTTTACATAAGTATGAACCAGCCTTAAACCTCCCCTCCAGTCAGTAACCATGTTTATGGAAATTAAGCAACAGCGTAGACCAATTATTTATTTGTAAGATTGAAATCTGAATCTTTATTTAAAAACAATAAAAAAAGCCAAAGTGGACCAGCAAGCGTGAACACCCGGAGAATTTCGAACGCATTCGGGCTATCCACAACAAATAAGTTGCGAACGCACTTTCTACAGTCAAAAATCTAAAGTCAAAAGTTGCGAACGGACTTTCTACAGCTAAATAACGGGAGTCAAAAGTTGCGAACGCACTTTCTACAGCTAAATAACGGGAATCAAAAGTTGCGAACGCACTTTCTACAGCTAAATAACAGGAGTCAAAAGTTGCGAACGCACTTTCTACAGCTAAATAACGGAAGTCAAAAGTTGCGAACGCACTTTCTACAGCTAAATAACGGAAGTCAAAAGTTGCGAACGCACTTTCTACAGCTAAATAACGGGAATCAAATGTTGCGAACGCACTTTCTTCAGCTAAATAACGGGCGTCAAAAGTTGCGAACGCACTTTCTACAGCTAATAAACGGAAATCAAAAGTTGCGAACGTACATTTTACAGCTTTCTAAAATCACCCAGCTACATTTTTGTTAGATTTACATAAAATGGACTAAAATCCAGACGGAGAATGGCGTAGATCTATCATACTCTGACATGTTTCGGCTCGAATCCACGGTCCCTTAGCAATACGTAACTGAACGAAGTATAGGCAACAT
>JASAMX010026089.1:0-35281 GCA_030248175.1 Microlaimidae sp. YZB2_3
TTAATTGACCTAGCAATATTTTTTAAAGATATTTTATTTATCTACATTTTTAGAGCTACAATCGAGGGCTTTTAATGTTGACCCAAAAAATCTGAAAAAACAACACTAGTTTTTAGCACAAATTAGCAAAAAATAGGGCGAAGCTCTGTAGCTCGGGGTAGCATCGCTAGCAGTGACATACCTGTTCCAAGGAGCTGTCCGACAAGTTATACAATACCATGCATTCTATGGGCTTACCGCCGAACTGTTTGAAAGACACGAGAATGGACATTATGACCAGCATGTTCACAGACACGAAAGCGTGTATTCGGTCAATAAAGTCCGTGTCCGTCTCATAGCCCATCCACCGAGCCATAGACAGAAGGGTGGTTATGACCATTTTGAGAGCTTTTTACTTGTAATTAATCAATAAATAATAATAATTAAATTTCACTGGTAAATTAATTCAGCACAATAAAAGCTCAGTTTTAAATAAAAACGGGGAAAGCTCTCTTGACCGTGTATATAGAAGCAATATTTTATTTTTTAAGCAGTCACAAAAAATCTTGTTTCAGAAACACCATTTGATACTAGAACTGTACTTGAATTTCTCCCAGTATTATGTTTACAAGTAAATCTTCACAGCATTTCAATCAATCATAAAAGAGTTAAAATTCAGAATCGATTACAAAACAACAGGCTATTTACAGTTTACGTTTTTGTACTTAAAACAGTCACTAAACATATTATTTTCATATTAAAACGGTTTTTAAAGTAAGATATTTAAGCATAGTCGGAAAAAAGTATTATTAGAAAATCAATCGTAGAACAGGAATATTGTCAGGAATGAGTGTGAATCTGACAGATTACAGATCATATTTAGCTCCGCTTGATGCGTGGGCGAAAACGATGACGATGTTTGACATCATAAATATCCAATAGCAGAATTCAGCCTGTCAATATCGCAACATCCCACCGCTCTCCTTTTGCATTTTTGACAAAAACTTTTCGGCAGAAAATTGCCGTCTATTTTCAACGAAGAGAATGCGGATTTTATTATAAAACGGTTTTCGCCGTCCTGCTATTCGCATAAGCTCCTTTTTTTTCTCCAACATTCCGCCTTCCTTTGGCCCGCTGCGGCGGCGAGAGTAGTTTTCCAACGGACAAGGTTGATGTTTCAGTCGTAAAATTTGTAAAATCCTGTCCAAACATCGGTTTCGCGCATCGGGAGCCGACCGGAAGCTTAGTAAACGAAACCGGGATTTCGAGCCCCCTTTTTACGCCGGATTTCACCTTGGTTTTTTAAAATATCCAAAACCCTCTCCCATCTTTGTTGTGCCGGCGTGCGCGCACCTTATTTTATGGCGAAATTCGCAGGGCCGGTAGATAGAATTTCAGTCTCCGGTTGAGCATTAAAACCGCGCGCGTTTATAATTTTTCTTTTTTCACCCGCTCACACAATCAGAAGCGAGAGAAGGACGGAATAAGAGACGGGAGTGCGATTGCTGGGTTTCCCCGTTCGTTCGATATCCCACACGTTTCTCTCGGTATTTTCACCGGGCACATAAATATTTTAACCGGCTTATTCACGTGGTTTATTCAGATATATTTTGAACATTCACCGGTTTTAAAGGTTTTTTAGCCAGAAAAACCCGAGAGCCAAAGAGGTTCTAAATTTGAAAAAATAGTTTTTTTAAAAGTGCAAATAGAGAAAAAGCTAAACTTTTATATCCGTTGCTGCATCCACCAGCTGTGTGGGGAACTGAGGTCCCATTCCGAATAAACCCGCTACACATCATTAATTTTATCTAGCGGTCTTGTTCTAACCCTTCCAATTTTAAATCATTGAAAACAATCAGAAGAATGAGAAAATCAAACAAACAGACCGATCACTTTGGCTAAGTTGAAAATTAAATCATAAAGGATATCAAGCTGCTATTTTGAACCCAAGCGCTTTAGAAAAAAAACATAAATAATAAATGGCGCTCGGAAGACTGGAGACAAAAATATAAAAAAGCAAAACATATCGTCGTTACTATGACAAAATGATTCACAATTCGTATCAAATATTCGTGCCTGTGAATCATTGGTTACAATTTGAAGCAGATCGCTATAACTACAGAAACAGTCACAATCAAATGTATTTTATAATGAATATGGCTCATTTGCCGTAATAACGACGATACGTAAACAATTATTTTTAAAACAAACCATTATTCTGATCACAAAGTATATACAAATATAAGAAGACAACTGAATAAGTGCAATTCACAAATATAAAACTGGCCATATGTCTCAAATTACCATAAATTAATTTTTAGGGATGCAAATTAGAAAAAAAAATGACGGGGCAAACGAAAAAAATAAATGACGAAGGCCAGAAAAATAACTGCAAATAATAATAATCGTCGTTACTGTGACACAAAAGAGTCCAATTATTATAGAAATCAACATGACTCTGACTCATTTTGTTTAGATTATTTTTGTGTTAAGATATACAAGGAGTCACAGTTAGGAGTATTTTACGATGCATCTGACTCATTGTGTCAGAGTAACGACGTAATGTTCAAAATAAGATAAAAAAAATTAAACAGTGTTAAATTTTTGTTTCCGCTAAACATTTAACTAAAAATCGAGATTGAATTGCTCACTCATAAAGGTGGCAAAAATCAGGCTTTAAAAAAGTCATTTTTAAACATGCTTCCTATTCGTATCCAATAGGACACCAAGTATCCACTATGCATGTAAATTAATATTATCTGCCTCTCTGGAAAAATGTTTGTTACCTTCTATTCACCTTTAAGACAGATATAATCATGGAACAACATATACTTCCGAATATCTTTAATAGTTGCTTCAGTCCGGTCTTCTTCCTACCTCCAAAACAGTTTTAATGCTTTCTGCCTCCTATTTATTTTACTCTACTTCCAAGCCATTTATACTGTTTCTTGCTTCCGTAGCTGCTTCAAACCGTCTGTAAACTTTCTTAATACACATTCTGTGCTTAAAAAACTACTTGCGCTGTCTTGTGACTTGAACTGCATTCACCTGGCATTGTGTTCGGGACATTTTTCATCTCTCACCTGCCATCCGCATCACTACATTTCTTTTTCCTTTTATAACTAAATTTTTTCTTGCCTGTAAATTACTGAAATTAAGTAGGAAAACTTTATGAATCGGAATAATCCGTACAGGCGTTTTGGTAATTTTTTTCCTTATTGTACATTTCATTTTGAATATCCGTCAAAACCTTCAGCCTTAGAGTATTGGAGACGGTGATGAAATTAAATTGTTATAACAAACCCAAATTAAACTTAAACTAAACTAAACATACACTGAATCATACACTAAACATAATTTGTTCGTCCAATTGTTGAATACGCTAGCGTTGTTTGGAGTCCTTACTTGATTAAAGACGTTGAACTTATTGAGTGTGTTCAACGTAGTTTTACAAGAAGATTAAATAAGAGATGCCAGTTAAGTTACGTTTCATATGAAGAACGAAGAAAATTTTTAAAAATTCCAAAAACTAAGTAAACGACAAAATATTAGTGATATTTCATTTAAAAATGAGTGCTACAAGATACTTCATTTAAAAGCAAAATATTAATCCAAATGTTTTTTTTTTAATTAAATCAAAATTCTACTAGAGTGCATTCCCTAAATTTTAAAGTTCAGAAATCACAAATAAACTGTCGCCATTTTTTTTTAACAGAGTTGTTTTAGATTTGGAATTCCCTTTCAGAAAATCAAACAACCGCTTCTTCATTGGATATTTTTAAAAACAGTATAGTACTTTATAGAGCTTATTTAAAACAAGCCTTAGGACCATTTCTAGTAAGCTGTGTAGTCGGACAAATGTAATTGGTTGTCCTTGAAAAAGCTATGTATTGTGTAGAGTTCCGTATGTTGATGGCTGGAATAAATGATGTTGATGTTAAACGTTCAAATAATAACAAAAAAATCTTACAGTATTTTAGAATATAAATAGCATGATTATATAGCGCAAACAAGAAGTATGATTATTTAGCACATACAATAAAAATTGTTTGATTTCAATCCAAGTTTTCTAACGCAAAATAACAAGGTAGTTTTTGCCTTTAAAAATATTCATGTTTTAAAAAAGTTTAAATTATAATATTTAAAAGAAGGATTCCCAATTTAGTAGTGTTATTACTATATCCGGTTCAGAATTTAAATTTATAACATTATTACATTGCAAATTATCTCAATTTTCTGTGTAGGATACATTAAACAAATTATTGAGGTAAGGCGTTTCAGGCTAGTTTTGTCGAACAATGCACATAAAAGTTTTTGCCGTTAAAAACACCATATAGGGTAACTGACTTAATTTCGGCCACCTTTTTTTATTTTTTTGAATAAGTTTTTCTGCTTTCAATCAAGCCAAAATTGGCCAAAAATCAAACAAAGCATATGTATTCCAGGCAAAAGAAATACGCACAAAAACAAAAGGGAAACCTAAAAGGCCGAAAAAGGCGCGGCCAATCGGCCACCGAGAACGCCAAACAGCAAACGAACAAAAAAGCAAAGGCCAAACCCGCACAACACCAACAACAGCACAACAACAGCAAAACCAAAAAAACAAGCAAAACAAGGCAAACGCAAAACAAAGCAAACGAGCAAAAAACATAAATAAGAGGCAAATATAAACGCAAAAAACGCAGCCACCAAACAGGCAAAGAACGAACCAAAAAAGCGCAGAGAAACGCACAAAAAAAGAAACAAAACAAAAAAACAACAAAAACACAAAAAAACAAAACAGCTATAAAACAGAGAAACAAAGCAAAAAAAACAAAAAAACACAAAAAAAAAAAGAAAACAAAAAAAAAACGCAAAAACACCAACAAACACACACAAAAAAAAAAACAACAACACCAAAAACAAAAAAACCCATACAGGGAACAATAGCCAAACAATTTTTGATAAAATTTCAAAGTGAGTGTAATTGAAAATCCAACCCATGTTATTGTTTTATCAATACGTAAGCGGTGACTTTTAAAACATTCTACGCCCGTTTTGCAACCTGTAATTGTGCTTGGGAACCCAACATCATTCTTTGACGAATTAGAAAAAGAAAATCTTAAAATAGAACATTTTGTTGGTTTATCGTTTATTAAATGAGATAGTAGCATTTTATTGTTTTGGATTGATTGTATGATAATTGTTAATTAATTATGGATTTTATTGATTTGATTTGATATCAGACCTATAGTAAAATTACCACCTATCGCACGGTTTAAACATAAAATAACAAAGTAATTAAATTAAGTTAAAATAATAAAAACAACTAAAGTTCAACAATAAAAGATATTGTACGTAATCAACGTTAATACGCTTGTAGCATGAACAAATTAATTTTTAAAAAATCAATCAAAGTGCAAAAACGTTGTGAGAGCAGTTTTTATTCTTAATACATTGTTAGTTAGAAAGCTCACTTTAGAATCTTAATGTTTAGGTAAAGGCCTGAATCCTAAATTTTAGGTTTACTTAAAAAATCATGATTTGGTTTTATTTTTTTGCTACGTAAAAATTTTATAATCCTTGATAGTTTTTATAGTTCACTTTAAAAACGTTTTTTCATGATTTTTTTGTTTTTGTTAATTAAACTTTTAATTTGAAACACATAACTCACATGAAATAAACTTTTTACGCAGAAAACATAATAAAAGACTAATTTAAGAAAAAAATAATTTATTATTTTATAAACTAAATTTAACTTTAAATTATTTATTAGTTAGAAATTTATTTTTCTTGTACTAATTTTTTTATTAATTGTTTAAAAAAATATTAGAATGATATAAATTTTAGGATTTTACGGTTTTTATAATTTCAAAGCTAAAATTTCCGTTTTTCGCAAAAAAAATTTTTTTGTGTTCATTAAACCCAAAAAGTCCCCCTGTTAAAAGAAGGATGAATCGCATTTCTTTTTTTTTCCACGATGAAACATGAAGTCCTAATGAAACGACAGAACTCAATTTTAAAATAGCTTAAAGTAAAAAATTTACAAGTGTATTCCTGAAATTAGATTTTTCTGACGCTAAATTTCACAGTTAAGTTATGTGAAAAAACTTTAAAAATAGCGAATCTAAATTTTTCTTGATCCCAAAATGACTGAGAACCATATTAGTCTATTTGAGCAGGAATTAAGCAAAAAGAGGCTTTCTTTAGTTTTTTAAACTACAGTTTACTACAAATATGTATTTGTGTGCTTGTTTTGCATATTTTAATTTTATACAGATTCATCAGAAGGTTTCCTAAATTTGACTAATTTACGATTACAATGTAATTTAAACGTATTCTAAAACTATGAAATATTTGAAAACATCTGTCTTTGTTTATCATTTTATTTTCCACCATATGTTTCACAAAGACATGTTAAACAATATGAGGCGGAACATTCTTTAGCAAAATTTGTTTTTAAAAAAATACGATGTAATGGAATCAAATATACAAATTATATAAAACTTATTTAAAAATAATTTACAAATTTTCAAAAAAAGTATAAAAAGTATTTATTTTTAAAATGACATAGTAAATTGCTGGATTTTTCAATAAAACTTGCGTTTTTACCTTCATCTGTTAATCAAAAAAAATTCGGAATTGAAAATATTAATTGAGCAACATGATAGTTTATTAAAAAATTATTCATAATTTTATGCTCCGATTAGGAAAAACACAGGTTATTATACTCGTCAAAAAGATTTCAAGCACAATAAAAAACTGTTAGAAAGCCTAATATTATTTTGGAGATTTTAACTAAATTTTTTAAGCATCTAAAGTTTTATCAAATGCTAAAAACACCTGTAATTCTTGCACATAGTTTGGCAATCTTCAAAAATGAGTGATAATTCCAATTAATCTAGTGACAAAATTTTAGGCACGTAAAAACTTTTTTTGTTTTTTTTTTAGATTTTACCAACGCAAGTTGGACTTCGCGCGTTGATTTATTAATTATAGCTCAGTCTAAAGTAAGAAAACGTTTTCTAAATTTATAAATATAATTCTTGATTTTTTAGGGCTTGTACTGAGCTAAATTTTTGTTTACTGATACCGGAATGAAGCTTCAATGTTTCAAAGATCCTCGTCGTTACTCTGACAGAAAGAGTCACAATTACTATAAAATCAACGTGACTCTGACTTAGTTTGTTTATATTATATGTGTATTAAGATATAAAAGGAGTCACAGTTACAAGTATTTTACGACGCATCTGGCTCATTGTGTCAGAGTAACGACGCTTTCTAAATAGCCCCGAGGTATTCAAGAAGCATCATAGCATAAAACAATTATAATATTGATTATTCAAATATTTTTTAAAGTGTTCCTTTACATGGTTAATTAAACTAAAATTAAAAGTTAGATTAAGAAAAACAATTCAATAGGAATTCAATAAAAATCAATATTAATCAATAGTCTTACTTCTTTCCAAGTTCCGCTGGCGTAAAAAACAACAACCGCTAAAGTGTATCTTTCATACAGTTAATTATAGTAAATTCAATGTTGAACTGAGAAATATAATTTAATATAAAAATCAAAAACCAAATCAATAATCTGTTTCCGCTAACGTAAAAAGACACCAGCCGCTAAAATGGTCCTTTCAACAAAAAATTAAAGTAAAATTAAGAAAAATATTTTTTAAAAAAATCAATAAATTAATAACTAAATCAATAAATCAATAGTCTTACGTAAAAAAACACCAGACGCTAAAATAGTCCTTTCTACAGAGAATTAAAGTAAAATTAAGAAAAAAATTTTTTTAAAAAATCAATAAATCAATAACAAAATCAATAAATCAATAGTCTTACTTCTTCCCAGGTTCCGCTGGCGTAAGAAGGCAGGAGACACTCGACGGGCTTTCCGCCAAACTGTTTGAAACTGACCAAAACGGACAAAGTGATTAGAATATTGGTGGTGAGGAAATAGTGGAGTCGATCGATAAAATCGTCATCTGATCGATAATTGGTTATACCGCGCAGAAGACCCAGCAAACTTTCAATCATAGCGATTCTTAGTTAAGAAAGTACATAAAACGTCAATCATTCGATAAGAAATAATATAATAACATGAACTTAACACCGGATATATTACAGAGTGCAAAAAGTTCGAGACGTACCATCGTGACTAAATAAAATAATAAAAATAAAAAAATTGATATTAAACGTTAATAATGTAATAACCGTGCAATATATATATATATATATATATATATATATATATATATATATATATATATATATATATATATATATATTTATATATAAAGATATATATATATATATATATAAAAACATTTTTTCAATAAAATATAAAGAGAAAGTTGTTAAAATAAAAAAACATTTTACAGCTGCGGTAAAAACAAAAAAAAAACAGGTGGAAACATTTTAGTATTTTGCGCTTATACTTAAAATGAAGTATTGGTTTTCGAATTGGTAGCTGCTGTTCAGAAGTGTTTTAACAGTTTAAAATAAAATTTTCTTGTTAAGTTTGAAATATTACCGAAGCAGCCACTAAAAACTAATTAATATTTATTATAAACCCAAAAAACTGTAGTCAGTCATAGGTTTCTAAGATTTTTAAGAGTCAAAAATTAATTGCAAACTGTTTTTCAGAAATTGCTATGTAATGTTTAATAAAAAATTGCGATTTTTTAAAGTTTCATAATCAGGTCCACGCTTAAAAACCCCCACCTATGTAGTTCTTAAGTTTTTGTGTAGTTTCGTTTTAATTTTTGTTTCGAGACTCCAGAATAAGATTAACATAGTATGGTACTCAAGTTTTGAGTTTTGTTCAGGGATATTAAATAGGTGTAGTTATTGTTACAAAAAGAAATAATTTAAAAATAGTAAAAACAAGCAGTTACCTTATTGCAACTAGGTTTGTTTGTTATTAAAAAATACATACAAAAAACCTGGGTTACACAAAACTATTTAAAGATTGCTTAAAAAGAAACGTAATGAAACCGAAATGCTTTACATATTTTGATTTTGATATGAACTCTTGAGGTTTTGAAAAAAATTCATAAAATCTAATTTCTAGGAAATTTTGATTTCGTAGTTGAAAAACTCAACAAAAAATCTTTTGAAATACCAATTTTTTATATATTTGGTGCTAAACTTAAAATATAATAATTTTCAATTTTTTTCTGATTTTTTTTGTTTTGGAAATGTCTGTGCTATTTCAAAGAATGAAAATGGATTCAGTTTTAACAAATACCTTGATTTAAAAAAATCTATCAATAATATAATAGTATAAACAAGAATGGAATTTCAATTTCAGAAGGAAATTGTTGGCAAAAGCTACGTCTTACGCTCCCAGATTATTAAATTTCTTAATTAATTTAATGATTTTTTTCGTTCTTAAACCAAAAATTTGGCATAAAATATAAAGTTAAAACAATAAACATAGATTATTTAAAATATTTGAGAAGTTACTGACAATTATAGTATTTCTATTTGTAAACTAATAAAAAATTTTGTCCACAAGATTTTTTCAGATATTTAAAATAATAGGACAGGTTTAGGCTAACAGGGAATATTACTTAATATTTGTATTCAAAAAATTAAAAATTGTTTTGAAAGATTTTTTGTCTAAATTTTTTAACTAATATTATATTCCCAGAAGAAATTTTAAAAATACACTTTCATCTGATACTTAACAAAAACAAATTAAAGTTGTAATAAATAAAATTAAGAGTTCTGTAGCCAAACATTATACGTTCACATAAATAAACCTAAACAGTCAAGATAAAAAAGCAGCATTTTTTCAAAACATGAAATGCAAAAGCAAAGTAAAAAAAATTAAATGGCACCCCTATTGTAACCACGGGTAATTTGCGATAAAAAAAAACAAATAAAAAACTAAGGAACCAACATAAAACATAAGGTCCTGGAAACCAAGATATACTATGAAAAAGGTTTATCACACAGATAGTTAAATAAATATTTAATAAATAATACCACGGGTAATTTGACATAAAAAAAAACAAATAGAAAACTAAGGAACCAACATAAAACATAAGGTCCTGGAAACCCACATATACTATGAAAAAAGGTTTGTAACACAAATAGTTAAATAAATATTTTTATTTTTGGCAAAAATATTTTCTAAAAAATATCCGTTCACACCACAACGTCCAAAGGAAGCGCGTTACTGAGAGAGAGCCGCCCACAAATGTCTTTCCAGTACAACCTGGAGAAGTCTATGTTTACATAGGGATTTCGCGTCGCTCATTCTGAATACCTTATAGCTTCTAGCCTATGTTCTCATAAAAATATCAACAATTTTTTGCGAGTTATTGTGCCTGCCGCCTGTGGTAAGTGTTTTTGTTGGTTTCATAATATGTTTTCCTGTGCTCACATTACGATGGAATCTGTAGTGTTTGTTGGAAATTGTTGGACATGTATTATGCTCAGTATTTACAATTTTCTCATAAATATCAAGAATATCTGTGTGACATTGGTTATTCTTTTTTAATAAGTGTTCTTTTATTTTTTAGCAAGATAATTCAATTGTCCTAATACTATAAACTATATTAAGGCGAAAAATTTTTCTACTCATAAAAAAGGCTTTAGAAACTTATATAGACAGTATATTGAGAACTTTTTTTTTTCGATTTTTGAGTTTTATAAACGTACATATTTCATTTAATTTTTTTTCAATTTTTGGAAATATAAAAATTCTTACAATACTCGACAAAGCAACTAAGTACCAGATCTCCGCCCTTTAAATGAGCGCTCTTAAATAAATTTATTTAACTAAGTTATTTAATCTGCATTTTAGGACTATTCGGTTTAGGTTTTGAAATAAAATTAGTTTCCAAAAAATATCAACAAAATATTTTATGACTTTACTTTTTAATACCTCTTAAAATTTTCGCAAAGTAAGAATGGAACCCTAGAGCTCAAAAGGTTGCTCTGGAGTTTCGAAAAACGGAGCTTTTGGGAGCTAAAAAAAGTATAAATTTTAATACAAAAAATTTCAAAACAAAGAAGTAAAATTCCTAAAATTTTTTGCAATTACCTACTTTTTTAACAAGTTTACTTTGCTTGGCAGTGAATTAGAATTTAAATTTATGTGAGGATTTAAAAAAAATATTAAAACTAACAACACCAACATTTTTAATATATATTTAAATGACAAACGTAGGTCTATTTGTTTTTCAAGTAGGTAATAGGAGGTTTTGTTTATATGTAATATGTACATTTTAACTGAATCATAGCATTCTTTCTTTTTTTTCAGTGGTTACATTTTTATCCGATTGAATAATGTTTGTTTATTTTGCTTTGTTAGTTGCTGCGCAAAGCTGATTATTCCGCAATGACTTCTAAAACAAAAATTGTACTAACACTAATAAAATGTAAAAAATAGAAACATTGTATCACAGGGATGTATGTCTAAACTAGAGTTTAAAAACTTCAGCACTCATAATAATAAAAATTTTTTTCACAGCCCAAAAACTTCCAATAATTAGGTAAAAAATAAAATGAAAAAATACACGGTCACAATTTATTGCCCTCGGATTTGAAGCTAAACATGAATCATTAAAAAAATAAAAAATAAAAAAAAGGAAATTTAAACAAATTTTCTACCAGCTGTTTGTATAAGTTGTATTGCAACAAACAAAAAAATTAAAAAAAAGCAAAAATGATTAAAATTTTCTGCACATAACAGCCCGTGCAAACTTATTGCAAAAAAGATTTGTCATCACTTACCTGTTCATCGGAGTGGCAAACTCTTAAGAGATTAAATTAAATTCATTTTAGAAACAATTTTAAACAAACAATACCGTAACCATTTAAATCAACCTAACCGACTGAACCTCGAATAAATCGCTCCGTCCAATTTACTACATTCACAATTTACTATATTTTTACAAACTTGTCGTTTGTTTTCTTTTTTTTGTTTTTCACACTTACCTCCAAAAGAGAAGGAGACTGGGCCAAACCCGGGCTTTGACTTTTTATGCAATCGATGGCCTCGCCTCCGAACTCTTTGTAGCTGATGAGCATGGAGAGGGCTACCAAGAGATTGCTCGTCCAGAAAAAGTTCAAAACTTCCACCGGTCCGTCCGAACGGAACCTTGTCGCCTGGTTTAGAAAAGCGAGAATGGCCAATATCATCGTTCGTTTTGGGACAATAAAAACCGATAAAATACAAATTTAAAAGTTCGCGAAAATAGAAACCAATAAAAATAAATTTCAGTCTTGAACCATTTTTTTTATCAAAAGTCTCTTGAATTATTGTGTCTTATTTCTAATCAAATGAGAAATCTGATCGCCTGGTAAAGAAAAACGAAGATCGCGAATATCATCGTTCACTTTGCGCCACCACTGGGACAATAAAAACCGACGAAAACGAATTTTAAAAGTTTGCGACATTAGAAACTGATGAAAAAACGAATTTTAGACTTCAATCATATTTCTGTTAAACGTCCGTTGATTTGCTACGTCGTATTTTTTAGTCAAATTAGAAAGTGATGATGCAATTAATTTTTTCCCTTCAGAAGCGCTGTTTTTATCGTATTGCAGAGAAAAAGTATCAAGTTGAAAAATATTTTGAGCCTTTTTTTAAACTTTTACACAGTGCTTGTTACATTATTGAACAAAAACTTTTTTTATTACATATAAAATATAAAAAAATAAGCTTCGATAATAAAATTTTTAAAGAGGGAACAAGTTTTGCTAGACTAGGGAACGTATCGACGGATTTATAAGCAAAGATCGCTATTGCACAATTCAGCTACTGTGCACCTATTTCAATTCCACTTTATTTGTCATAAACACGTTCAGTTTCATTCTTGTTTTTAATTTTTACATAAGTAAAAAACAATATTAACTTTAATTTTTAGGAAAAAAATGGTGTTTAACATCATGGTGTGCCACATAAAAGCGTCGCATTCTTACTTATTTCATTTATAATCAATGCTACTACTACTATTTCCCATTTGCGCGTGTACGCGGTGGAAATGTGCGCAATTTGAACCAAAGCCCCTTGGATAAAGAGACACAAACGCGTGTCGACGTCTTCGGCTAAAAATCGTCGTTACCGTGACAAAATGATTCAGAATCACCATAATCCTTGTAACTGTGACGCTTTTTATCTTGTAATATGTAAGTGTTAATAAACCCTATGAGTCAAAATCAGACTGAATTAATACTCAAAAAAAACTTTAAATACTTTTTTTCACCCTATGATAACCACAGGACACACAAGAACAATGGATTATTTAGTAAGCATTGAGAATACAAATTTAATTTAATTTTTTAGGTTTAATTTTAGTTTAAAAAAGTTAAAAACATCGAGTAATTTCTAAATTATTGCCTTCGAAAAGTTTTATTTAACTTTTTTGAGAGCGAAATTGTTTACGGAATAATTAACAATTGCAAAAATAAAATAATAAATAATTTGAACCTATCAGTAACCGCAATTTGCATATTATTATACTTTATCATTAGCAAGCGAGACTTCCATTTCTCATCCCGGAAAGACATCTTGTGGGCAAAATAGCTTATAATGCAATAAAACGGGGTTTTCAATTTTAAAAAATAAAGTCGGCTTAAATTCTAAAATCTCACATGAGTTATTGAAAAATGCGTCTGCAGCTATTGTCTTGCATTAATCAACGAATCTCGGGTAAAAAATAATTTGCTTATGTTACCGTTTCATTTGAATAAACATATGATTCGCGTGCAGATGATTGTTCGTTTATATCTCAGGATAGTCAAAACCCTCCCATTTAAAAGGAAATTGTTAAGTGTTGAAGACCTTCACAGAGTTAGAGTTAGACCTTATAGAATCATTTTTAGCCAATTAGGGCTTGGGGAAAAATGGAAATCTTTCATCCATTGGAGATCCGATTTTTTCCGAAGCGCTAATTTGTGAAAAGTGATTGAACAGCTCCTCCTACAACCATTCCCAGAGAGCATAACACATATGACGTGATCACAAATACTATATGACATTTTGAGGGCCCTAAAACCCTGACGTGCTTAAAGGTGCGGTGCGGAGTAAAACTTTTTGTCTTAGATTTTGATAATTTTTTGTGAAAACCTTCCCCCTGCCCCCAATAGTCCATAAAAGTTTTTTCAACAAAACAACAAAATACCTCCAGTGGTTCAGGAGTTTTGACTCAACAAAAATGGCATTTTTCGACAATTCTGTACGTGACTGATTGCTCATTATGTATAACATTTTAAGTTACAAATTATGTACTCAAAGAAAGCGGCTACTTTTTATTTTAATTTACTACCTTGATCGTTAAGATTGGTACAGTATTTGTCGAGATATTGCGTTTTTTTTGTACAAAAAACCCTCGATTTTTTCGCTAAAAACACGAAGTGAAGAACAGAAAGGTTCGGCAAACTTCACAATATTTCGTGTTTTTAACAAAAAAGTTACGGATTCTTTGTACGGAAAACGCAATATTTCGACAAATATAGCACCAATCTTAACGATCAAAATATCAAATTAAAGTAGAAATTAGCCGCTTACTTTAAGTGCATAAATTGTAACATAAATCATTCTACCCATTGAGCAATCTGTCACGTACAGAATTGTCGCAAAATGCCATTTTTGAGAGGTCATAACTCCTGAAACACTGGAGATATATGGTTGAAAAAATTTTTGTAGGCTATTGGGGGCAGGGGTAATGTTTTCACAAAAATATCACCTTTAAGTATTTTTTGCGCGATTTTAAAATCACATACCTTCGCGAAGGCGATTCCTTCGGAGTTTTGTTTACTCTCGTTTACTTGACTTGCTTACAATAATCAATAAGTGGGTTAGGAAAATCGTCCAGTCTTAGGAAAAGAAAAAAAGGGTAATCAAGAAAATTTCAATAGACACACTTATAACCAAGGTAATTAATTCTGTGTGTGAAAGCACACATTATGTTGCTGTCTGAGTCGCCCGTTCGGACCATCACAGCAACGGGTTAATTTAAAATTTATATCAAAAAACTTCCACAAAAAGCATATTTATTTAAGGATAAAATTAAAACAAACACATTTTGTAAAACTCGCACTTACTTCCTCCCATGTGCCGGGAAAACTGGCAGGTGTAAGGCATTCTATTGGTTTTCCACCAAATTGTTTAAAACTCACCAAAATTGACAAGGAAATTAAAATATTTGATGTAAGAACTTGTGTAAGACCTCTAGTAAAGATAAATTATTATTGCATTATTAATTATTAAATAATTAATATTAGATAAATTATTATTAAGTTAGGATTATTAAGATGGAAAGACCACTTTGATGTGTACAACATAAAATAAAGAAATTAGCCAAAATTTAAACAGACAGGAATATGTTTTTAAAAGTATAGTGCGGGAAAAAAACCCTTAAGAAAAATCAATGAGTATTCATCTACTGCGTATGTTTCGATTTTTTGTGCTTAAAAATGATTTTTTATGCTTAAATGTGGTGCTTTATGTTAAGAATTTGTATAATCAATTACCGTTTTATCTACTTGTACTTGTACTATTATTTTAAACTTGAGAAAAAACCCTTAAGAAAAATCAATGAATATTCATCTACTGCGTATATGTCGATTTTTTGTGCTTAAAAATGATTTTTTATGCTTAAAGGTGCTGCTTTATGTTAAGAATTTGTATAATCAATTACCGTTTTATCTACTTGTACTTGTACTAAATACTTGTACTATTATTTTGAATTTTGGTTGACATTTGGGTTGACGAATGAACAGTTCACACTTACAGTCACACGTTTTTTTGTTACTACGAGGTCTTACAGTAATGAAACTCGTCAACAAGGTCGCTGTCTAATTTTTTCCCAAGGTATTTCAAAGCTCCAATCACCGAATCGAGTACCATTTTTGCGTATTATTCTCCCGAGGAATTTAGATTTTCAGGGCTTTATTGAGGTATATTGTATTTTGTTATTGCAGTGAAAAAAAGTATATTGCATTACATGGTCTACCATGATCGACATTACTGCCATAATTCATGGACGTCTTCATAATTCTTCATAATTACTGCCATATTTCATGGACGTCTTCATAATTCATGGACGTCTTCATAATTCATAGATTTTCAGGGCTTTATTGAGGTATATTGTATTTTGTTATTGCAGTGAAAAAAAGTATATTGCATAACATGGTCTACCATGATCGACCTTACTACCATAATTCATGGACGTCTTCGTTGTAAGGCAAATTTTTTAATTGATTCAACAAAATCAACTGAATAATTTAAATACTAATTGCGCTGATTAGCAAAGATATATTATTTTCATGTTATAACTTTGGTTATAGAATAATGTCCGCATATTAATTTGATTATGCTTTATTATACAAATTCAGTAAAACTTGGCTGTTATTCAGCAAATACTTGAAAAAATAAGCAAGTCGCCACTAGTAATTTATGAATAAATAAAATAATATAAGACAAACAACAAATTTAATTTTGGAGAACAACAATAATATACACTTTTTAACATAAAAAGCGGTTTAAAAAAATTTTCTTCATTTGTCTCAACTGTCAGCTAATGGCTTATGCGAAGTGTTAATTGATTTTTTGTTGAAACTCTACGAAAAATGTTTGAAAAAAAAAACCGGTAAACTTAGTTAAACAAACTCAACGGGGTCGTTTGTAACAATTAAGACAATGACTCCATATGAAACAAAGTTTTACTTTTATTTTACGTTTACTCTAACACTGCATAGCTAACTAATTAGTAATAACATCATATAAAACAGATTTGCCCTAAAGCGATATTTTTAATTAAATCGTTATCTCTATATAATTATATAAATGCCAAAAAAGGTTTCGCAACGATATTTAAACAACAATAAATTTTAAAGATGTTCGGTACTCCATATGTCAAGTTTGAGAGTTCTGGCTATTCAAACTGGGGAAAACTTCGAAAGTTCTACCCTTGATGGAAAAACAATATAAAAATTGCTTTGATTTTAGGAAAAATACACATAACGTAGCTGCATACTTACAATAAGGTACAAATTTTTATTGCTTCTAAAGTTTTTGAATTTTTATAAAACTAGGAGTTGGTTTTTTATTATACAATACATTAGGATTAAAAAAGGAAACTTCTGTCGCTCTGTAAACTATAGATGCTTAATTTGGAGCTTAAGGAACATTAATAGATTTTACTTATATTTCAACATTTTGAAAGAGTCTCTTTATCCATTTAAAAATTTTGTGTTTACATAAATGTGCAAAAAAATTTTGATTGGGATTAAAAGGTAAAATTTAGATCTTAAAAAGCACAATTCTTTTGGATTAAAAACGTTATTAAGTAACTTTTAATAACTGCTAAAAATATTGTTCTTTTTTTAAAACTGGTGTGCAAAAACTTACACAAACAATTGTGAAAAAATCTTTACATTTGTATCAAAAGTTTTCGGTAAAGTATTTTCGGGTTTTTATGAAATTCAAGAGTCTTTAAAGATCTTGAGTGACGCCTTTTAGCTAATTACTTTTTGTTGTTTGCCTGGCAAAAATATTCCTAGTGTTTGCTTTTCATATTGACTCAAAATAAAACCCACCAAATTTCGAGTTTTTTAGCAAATTCAAAACACCCTTCAAAAACCTCGAGGAAAAAAACATAATACATGTAAACTTTTGTGCTACTGCGCAACTATTAATAAAATAAAATTAGAAATAACAAAAGAGAATCAGTGCTTGCTTGCCCTGGATTTCATTTCGGGGGGGGCAGTCCGGGTAAGGATAAATGCTAACCCTGAAAGGGGGTCTGGGGGGGGGGGGCTCCATTGTCAGGGGGTCCGGAGAGCAGAATGCTCCCCTTGGGTAAAAATTTCTTATTTAAGGCGGTAAATTACCCTAGAAAATTTAATTCCAGATTATACTTATTACAAAATTTAAGGTTTTTTATCTCTATACATTTAAAATATGCGTTTTAAACGTTAATAAAAGATTAATAGTGTGTATAGTAGTTTTATTTAACATGAATATATTCCTGAACAATAGAAAGGCATAATCGATTTGAAATGGAAAAATTAAGAAAAATTGTCAATTTTAACTACTCTCAAAGTTTAAAAATTTGGTATTTTGACTATTAATTTGCTTTTAGAAGGCATCAGGAAAGTTTCTGTATTAAGATTAAAGAAAAAAATTTTCGCTTCCAAAACTCAAAAAACGTTAGGGGTCCCCCTCCCTTACGAAAAAATCCGGCTTCGCCGGATTTCGAGAGCGGGGGGGGGGGCTACGGCACGCCCCCCCGGGCACGCCCCCCCGGGCACGCCCCCCCCCCCCCCCCCCCCCCCGGGCACGCCCCCCCCCCGGGCACGCCCCCCCCCCGGGCACGCCACTGAATCCGTGATATTAAACCCGAACCGGTATCATATTAAAAAAACACTTTGATTACACAATCATGAAAACAATCAACATAAAAAACTACATACTGTAATATTCGAATATTTAGGTGCTATTTTTGCAGTTTTCAGTTTAATTTATTTTTGCATTTCATTTAAATGGTGCTACATTTTATACTGTTTTTAATACTTTAAAGCAGGAACAGCACATACAAAATTACCTTAACACTGGCAGCCCGGCCTGAATTGACGTACTTCAACAAGTTTAAAATAAAAGTTACACAAGAATTGCTGATTTAAACGCGGAAAAATAAAAACATTTATCCGGTCTGTCGTTTTATAGTCTTAAAGTGAAGAATAAGAATATTTTTTTAAATTAAATATACTGATCCAAGATAATACATAACTTAACGACGTAATTATATGATATTATATTGTGAATGGGCGAGTTTAAAGCATTTTTTTCATTATTTTGGCATATTTTTAACAATACAATATGTACTTAAAGGATAAACATTCATTTTAAGGCGAAGGGAACTTTACCGTTTAAATGAGCGATTTCATGCCTATTTAAGCTTGAAATATGTTGTTCTAAGTTAATTTATTTGTGTATTTATTACTTTTTTATTGTCTTTAATAAGTTTTGAAATAAATAGTTTACAAAATTCTCCCGTGAAAGAATTTATGGTATTATTGCTTAATTATTCCTTGAATCAGTACCAAACTAGGGCGGATTTCCGGGAGTTGCTCCAGCGCTCCTCAAAGCGGAACTCTGCTTCGAAGCTTTTATAAACGGAGCTTCGCTCCAGAGCTACGAAGCTCAAGAGCTCCATAAAAATTGATTAATATCAACAGTACAAAAACGATGCCCATACTTACATCTTCCCAGGTTTTCGGAAATCTAGCAGGACAGAGACACTCGATTGGCTTTCCGCCGAATTGTTTATAGCTGACCAGTACTGATAACGCTATCAGAACGTTGGAAGTTATAAAATAGTGGAACCGATCGATCGAATCGTCGTCGGTTCGTTTTCCCAAGGATTTGAAGGCTCCGAGAAATGCCGATAACATATTTTTTCACGCATAAATATAATTGTAATTTCAAGTATACGATTTGTAGCACTATAATAAATAATTGAAACCTACAAATTAAATGCTATAACTAATATACTTTTGCTTACTACTTCGGTATACTACTTCATATTATTCTCCAAAACGACAACATTTCACAATAGGTAAGACAGCAGAATCACTTCACTTAGTTAAGTACTTTTAACAAAAATGCTTTCGTTTTGGTTTTATTAGCGGATGTTCTCAATAAACTAGTGAAATTATAACACTTAATTTAACGTAAGACTGCAATTTTTTGCCAAAACTTCGAAAATAAAAATTTCGAATTTATTCGTTTGTTTTATGGTTATATTTACCAATAATAATACTCCCTTAAAACATTGCATTTGTCTATTTTAGAGAATATATTTAAGCGTAGGAAACGAAACCAAATGGTAATAAAATACACATTAAGTTTAAAACAAAATTAATCAAAAAAGTTTTTTTTAATAGTGAAATGATTGGATTGATAAGTAAAAGACAGGAGTTAGCAAAAAAAAAAAAACATTTTGGTGGCATTTAATGCCAAAACTTCGAAATTAAAAATTTCAAATTTATTCGTTTAGTTTATGATTATATTTATCGATAATAATATTCCCTTTAAAACACTACATTTGTCTATTTAAAAAAATAACTTTTAATCGTAGGACACCAAACTAAATGGTAATGAAATACACATTAAGTTTAAAATAAATCTAATCAAAAAAGTTCTGTTTAATAGTGAAATGACGGTACTATTAAATAAAAGACAGAAGTTATAAGACAGAAGTTAGAGAAAAAAATTTTAGCATTTAATGCCAAAACTTCGAAAATTTCAAAATTATTCGTTTATTTTATGGTTATATTTACGGATACTCTCCTAATAACGTTACATATCTGTATTTCAGAGAATTTTTTTAAGTATAGAAAAGCAAACGGTGATAAAATTATCATTAAGCTTTAAACAAAATTAATAAAAGACTTTTTTAATACTGAAATGAGGAGATTCATTAAGTAAAAAACATGAGTTACATAAAAAAATGTGGCATTTAATTTTATTTTAAGTTTCCATTTAGAGAAAAGACTAAGTTTTGATTAATTGGTATAAATAGGCGTTTTTCTGGTGTTTTTATTAATTATTTCATAAAGGAAATACGATTGTATTTTGTGGCTATATGTCATTCACTTTGATGTCATTCTCGATCCCCTTAATGAAAAAAAATCAGCAGGGGGTATACTTTCTGACCATTTTCGTAAAGAAAACAGCGGCTTTCATTTTCTCTCATTTTCTGTCGAATAAACCCATGAAGACATTTATAAAAAAAAGAAATAAAGACATTTATAAAAAGCATGAAACAGTGGAAAACTGGATAGAATTCATTTTGTTCTAAATAAGCACTGGATAGTAAGCATTTTTGATCAAATGAAACGCAGTACCCTTGCGTATGATAAAGTATAAATAAAGATAAAGCTACTATTAATCTTAAAAAAGGGTAAAGTAACTTTCAAACTACCAACCATAAATTACGGTCCTATGATTTTTGTATATTTTAAATTTTTCCTTATAATGAAATCAGATGACATAATCATAGTTTTTGATTGATAAAACAGTTCACTATTAACGCAAACAAAAAATTGACAAAATGTATTGAACAATATAAAGTTTTAAAGGACCCATCCCTTTTAAAAAAATCATGATTTAGAAAAAAAAATTTCGAGCCACAGAATTAAATTAACATTATATTGTTAATCTTAGTCGTAAATTTCGAAAAAAAAAATTTAATTCAGTGCAGAAAAAATTTTAAATTTAGGTACGCGATTTTAAAAGCGTATACCTGAAAAAAGTTTAAAAAACTTTGGAAAAGCTTCCTAAAACAATTACTGTAAAAACACTTTTGATTTTCAAAAGCAGCCATAATTTGTTAAATGTGAAAACAATTTTCAAAACCTGAAATACAATTCCGTTTGTATTTTAATAAAAAAAACACACAGATGTTTTTTTTACTTTCTAACTATTTTGCTTGATAATTAATACAATTACAAAACACAATAATAAGGATGCTTAAAAAATACTTTTCTAAAACCAAGATTGTATGTTGTTTGGACGAAAATGTTATGTTTAAAATTACGGTAATTGCTCAAGTTATAAAGTCTTTTAGGAGCTATAAAAATTGCGAAGTGTTTTTACGGTATTTGTAAGTTTTTTAATAAACAATGCTCATGCGGATTTTTTTAAAACAAGTGTTAAGGTTTTTTTTCTATTTTTTTCTTGTGGTGTGATTTTTAATTTTTTATTCAAGACTCAGGTCGAAAATTACCATTGTAAAAAACAGAATTTCAAATTGCTGAGTTTCTTTAAAGGGGATAACACTATAACGATTAAAACAAAGAAAATTGCGAAAATCCTAAATTTTGGTAATAAAACTAAAAATTATCGAATGAGAACTAAACATAATTTTAACACACATATTTTTTATCTTATGAAAAATATTGATTAAATTATTTTAAAAGAAAGCAATAAATCAATAAAACCAAATGGGAGGCAGTAACTGCAGACAATGAGGGTTGTTTCCCAAGATTATTTAGGATCCCTTTGGAGGTTTTTGGAAAAATAAACACAGCTGCGGGATTGAAACATTTCGTTTTGGTTCCCAAGAAAACCCGGCAATTACACTTGAAAACACTTGCGCTTAATGTCTTGACAACCGACTATATATCGTCGTTACTACGGCAAAATAAACCACAATTCGTATAAAGTATATGCGACTGTGACTCATTCAACATTACAAACAGAACCCTATTGACTACAGAATGGGTCACAATCATGTGTATTTTAGAATGACTGCGGCTTATTTTGCTGTAGTAACGATGATATGCGTTTTTCGGCTAAAAATCACTGTTTTAAAAATATTTTGAAAGAAACACTGTTAAAATGTGATTTTAAAGCTTTATGTTGTGGTTAATAAGTGAATCAATTATCATCTTTGTTTTTAAAAGATTATTAAAAAAAAACATACAAAAGGGGTAGTGTTTCAGATTCAATAGGGTAAAGTTGTATGAAGAAATCGTTCACTGGTCTGAAATGTATTAAAATCTACAAAAAACGTCAACAATGGTTTCAAAATTAGTCAATCACAGCAGAGCGAAGAATATGCTAATATTAGACAATTTAAATTTTTGTGATTTAGACTTAGATTGTTATTCGGCGCATTATTTTATTTCAATCTATGGGTGATAAAAGTTTTTTTTAAATTATGTTTTAAAATTTTAAGATTTAAATTTCTAAAAAACTTAGTTTTATTTAGCAATCACTGAGTTTTCCACGACCTTTTTTAAAAGAAAATGTGTTTTTAGCTTAAAAAACAGAATCAAAAACTGCAAAAGAGGGTAAGAAGAAAAAAAGAAGGGAAGATACGTAGCATTTTGATTTTTTTTTCAAAAACTGGGAAAAAAAGTTGGATTTTAAGTTAAATCTTAGTTTTAAAAAAATTATATAAAACTAAAAGATAATATAATGATGTACAAAAACAAAATCGACAAAAAATATTTATGAAATACCATGAAACAATTATTTATTTCGTCTAAACCCTTAGCTTTTGACTATGATTTAGTGATGGGCAATTTCGATGCCGGGTTCCGAATGTTCCGGGCAAAATTTTAAATTCCGGTTCCGGTTCCTCTTCCGGATTTTTGGAAAATCTCAATTCAGGTTCTGGTTCCGGTTTCCGTTGTTCCGGGTGTTCCGCAGTTCCGCTTATCACTTGATTTTTTTTTCAAATAAACAGTTATGTAAGTAACACTTGGGAATATCTAGACCGTAGATTACAAGGTTTATTACATTAAGTTTTATACCGTGAAATAAAAGCCGATGGATTAAAGGAGAACTGTCAAAAATCAAATTCCTATAACGCCCGAATGGGACTGCTCCTTTAATACTGAACAGATTCAGCTAAAATTTATAAACGTTGTAGCCTTGTAGTGGAGCACTCTAAATACCAAAGTTGAGTTAGGTAGGTTTGGTATTAAAGGAGCAGTCCGGTTCGGGCGTTATAGGAATTTGATTTGTGACAGTGCTCCTTTAAAATAAGCCGGGGACCGAAATTCATATAACCTTCTTGAGTCATTTTTATTTATGTTTATTACGAAACATTCTCAATTGCAAAAGAAACAGTTTAGACTATTCTATCAAAAATAGTTTAGTGCTTAGTTCAAAATTTATGCGTAGTATAAACCTGCGGAGAATTTTACTAAAGATTTCGGTCTAAACACCTTGTGGTTAAAAGCTGAGCACCTGCAAGGTATAGCTTATAACATCGAAATTGCTGCCAAGCACAGAAAGTTTAAAACTACAAGCTGCTTTTGTTTCTGAAAAACAAAACATTTTTTTGTTAATTTGTGAATGATCATTAATTTTTCTGGATAAAAATGGGTGGAATTCAATACCACAGTGATTAATAATTTTATTTTGTGGTTAAAGAGAGAAAACTTAATTATTAATTAATTATTCAAAAATCTATTACCGATTCCATGGTAATGTTTTTATTTATAAGTATATTAAGTCAAATAAAACTATACTAAAATGGGAAAAAATCGCTGAGTAAATGTGGGTCAAACTAATAAGTGTTAGAAAATGGGTACAGACATTTCAAGCCGCGGCAAAATTTTATGAGCGAAGAAAATAACTAAGAAAAACATTTTATTTAAAAAAAAAAGAAATTCAAAATTCAAGTTATCTTACGCGCAGTAGAAATGGGATTTATTGTTATTGTTTTACAAAATGACCGTTTTTCTATGAACTTCGGAGGCTTTTCATCATTTTAGTTTTTTTTTGGTGTGGACTGGAATTAATTTTAAACACCTGGAATTATTGGAAAAATCTGTTAATACAAAACTAATTGTAATAAAAATGTGACTAATAATATAGTGCTAAAACAAAAATTAGACACTTATATTTGTTTTTTTTTAAATTTATCAGGGCTGAAAAGGAGTTTTTGTAATATAGAAAATTCTTTAAAATAAAATACGCATTTTTCAGGACAGAATATTATAATTATAAAAACAATAACAAGGGTGTTTTTTAAGCTGATTTTGAAACTTTTATTATTAGTTTTAACAAAATAGTGGTCGGCATATCAAAATTTTTTTGTAAAAAAATTGGTAATTTTTATCCTAGTTTTCTCTGTTAAACACTTGCTACTTTAAACCGGAGGGACAAGTGACCAGGGGCGGGTCCACTAAACGCGTGCTGACTAGGTGCTATCTTAGCACGTTGTTTAAAACTCTTGTTAGTGGTTTATTTCTTTTTTTTTTTTTTGTGTTTTGCACAAATCTTAATGATAATAATACAATAAATATGTATAAAATTAATAAAATATCAATTTGTGCCATGTAAACAAAAGTTCTGTTAGTTTTTCAAAAAAAAAGAAATTAAAACATTAACAAGAGTTTTAAACAACGTGCTAAGATAGCACGTAGTCAGCACGCGTTTAGTGGACCCGCCCCAGACGTTTACATCGCGGCAACAAATGAGGACGCAGTGGTGTAAACGCGAGCAAAACGCGTCTTCATTTTCCACTTGTGAAAACTTATTGCGCACGTTTGTTTTCGGTTCTTCTGCACGTTTCATAAAAAAAACCAAGCCTGAAAAAACTAAAGCCAAAGTGTTCCAGGCGGAAATTAAAGGCGTAACCACTCCCCGTCAATTAGGAAAAAAACAATAAACGCGCAAGCGAAAAAAATTTAAAAAAAAAGATTTCAGCAGTTATGTAACTAATCATTATTAAGTTGCGTCAGGTGTTTTTTTGCACGTGATATTGTCTCAAAGATCTAGTGGTTACTTTACCACCCCGCCATTTTCACCCTGATAGAATTTATCTTTAGGCCTGAAAGTTTTTAACAGAGCGGTTAAAACTTTTTTTACACAGTTTTAACTTAACTTATTGTCTCGTGCAGTCTTATACTTTTTAAAATTTCGAATAAGCTTTAGAGATAAGAAACTTAAAACAACAAATATAGTGATAAAAACTTATAAAATCAAAATAAAAATTCCGAGGAAAAATACAGCATTAAACTCGCAAAGTTTACTATAAACACAAACTATACAATGAAATGTAAATATTTATAAATTATTTATGACCGTTATTTATATGTTAGAAGCTACACAAAACCTTTAAAATATTATTTCGTGCTTTATTTATTTAAAAAAAAATATTTTAATATGTTGGAGCAAAATTGATACTCGCACTTTAACGGAAATTACGCGCAATATGTAATTAAAGGTACAGTCCAACTCATGTTAGTTTTCATCAACCTAAGTGTGGTTGAGCAAGAAAATTATGTTACTCTATTGCCAACTTTTTTGTAGTGATTTTTAAAACACAACACTCCTAATTTTTTACAATTTTTTAAGTTTGGTAGTTTGGTAGTTTATCCCCAAAAACGTACCTACATTACTTTATTATTTTTATAATTTAAAAGTCTGAAAATTGTAATTGTGTTTCATGCAAAACACAAATACAATTTAAAGTGAAAAATTTAAAATATAAATTTAAAGTAAAAAATTTGGTTTCTAGTAAATAATTTTGGTTTCTTGGATTTCTAAACGGCAATATTACTGTAAATTTTTAGAGGATTTTTTCAAAAATTTAAACATTGTTTGAAAAATTGAAAAGTTAGACAATTCTTAAAAATATATTGGTTTATAGGGGAAATTACAAATCACAAACTGATCATTTAGAGGACTATACCTTTAACCCAGATTAAACATAGCTTATCTCAGCTATATTTTTTAAATTTTTTTCAAAATTCAAATCAGGGCCTTAGATAAAAGTGTACACCATTGTTTAAAAGATATTAAAATAACAGTATATATCATCAGAAAAAATATCAATTTTTTCAAATCAATTCAATTTTTCAAATCAAATAATAATTTTTTTCAAAAATAAATCATAATCCAAAATATTAGAGTAAACTATATGTTTTTATTTTTATAATTTTAAAACTGTAATTTTAAAACAAAGGAGCATTATTTGATAAAGCAGTTATTTTTACGTAGTCGAAAGTATGTAATCTAAGATTATAAAAAACACATCAACTGTATTATAAACATCATTAGTTAGTAAGTTATAGACATATAGTAAATAAAGATAGAAAAAATACAAAATCTCAATTTCGCTTAAATAACGCGAATTTGAGTTAATTTGTGTTAATTTTTGACACCATCTAAGACGATCAACATTGCTATGTCAATAAATCTAGGAATAGAAAAAAATTAATAGAGCGAAAAACATGTACGGGAAAATCTGACAAAAATTCTAACAAAAAATTGGCTGCTTTTATTTTTATATATTTTTTTTTAAATTTAGAATTTTAGTATCAAGTAACAAAGCAACCAAAAACTTCAAAATATTAGCAATGAAATCATTTGGTTGTTATAATTTTAAAATACAAATTAAATTAAACTATTTCAAATGGAGAACTGTTCATTCAATTTAATTGATCGAAATTAGATAAAGGATTCGGTTTTTGTTATTTTAAAATGAAGACCGAAAAAGCGCAAAATCGGCATGCTGCCAAAAAACATACAAAACCAATTAAAATTTAAGATGTTTAAAAGATTTAAACTTAAAATTAATCTTAGAAACTTTTTGAACAAACAACATGTGAACTTGAACTGAGAGGCAGAAAATTAGCTTTCATTGATAAACTGAATTCCATTTTTAAACGTATATGAATAGATAGATCTTTATGATTATTTTTCTTTGAAGCACTGGAATATAATTACTTTTGACATTTTTGGAAGCGAATCGGAAAGATACGCTTAAATTATTGACTAAGCAGCTAAATATAAAAAAAGGAAAGTTAAATTACTATACTATAAAGTTGGAAACAAAACAAAAATACAATAAAGGCTGGTTCATACTTATGACAAAACGTCCTTTGGACAAAGTCCAAAAGACAAAAGTCCTTTGGACTTTGTCCAAAGGACAAAGTCCAATTTGTCCTTTGGACTTTGTCCAAAGGACAAATACAGCGTAAAAACGTCCTTTGGACTTTGTCCAAAGGAAAAAATCCAAAAGACAACGTGTTCATACTTTTTGTCCTTTGGACTTTGTCCAAAGGACAAATTCTAAGTAGCGTTCATACTTTGTCCAAAGGAAAAAGTCCAAAGGACGTTTCGGCTTGTCCAAAGGACGTTTTGGCTTTTCTAAAATTGTCCTTTGGACTTTCTCCAAAAGACGTTTTGTCATAAGTATAAACCAGGCTTAAGGTATTAAAACATTACAGTGAGATATTAATTTATAAACAAAAAAGTATAAAAAGGTAACAAGATGATTTTTTACGTTTATTTTATAAGTTTATGAAAGTTTAAAATATTAGTTTTACTCTAAACCTTTTTTAATAAATTTATTAATTATGCATCGACAAATGTTTTTCTTTCATATCTGAAATTCAGAAAGATAAAATGCATCTTTTAATTAGTCATAATGATAAAACGGGCTAAAAATTTCGGGTAAAACCCTCAAACTTAAAACTCAAACGATTGCAAAATTTGAAAGAAAAAAACAATTGAAAGAAATGACGTTTACAAGCTTTTTTCCAGATTTTTTTGTATATAAATTTAATAGGTTTGTTCTAAATAGGTTGGATACAGGTAAATGACTAAAGTAGGTTAAAAAATTTTATAAAGTGAAAAATTTTTTAACATATCTCGCGAATAGTACGGTTAATTCAGACAATAATTATATCAATGTACAGCTGCTATTACAAAACTTTATACACTAATAAAATTTTTATATAAATTTTACTTTTTGTGTTAGGGAATTATGCTCATCTAAAATTTGTTAAAATAATCGTTTGCAAAAAGACCTTAGTTTAATCACAATTTTGACCCGGATAATAATTTGCCATTTTTATTATAATGTTTTTCGTTTATTATACACATTGATTTTTTTGGGTTAACTGATAGGAAATCGTCTTAATAAGTTGGTAATAATAAATAAATCCAGACTGATATTTTATAAAAATAAAACTGAAAAAAAATATTCCATCAATTTTTTCAGAAAGAATAAATGTTTTATTCGTTTTTTTTCTAAATCAAAATAATGTTTTTATAGCACTTGAGGATAAAATGCTCTTATGTAGCAAACCAAAAATGCTTAAGATGGTAATCCTGTTTTACATAATTGACGTTTTAACCTAAAGTAGTTTTCAAAAACCTTAAGGGTTCAATGCTTTGCAATCATAAAATGCTTTATTTTTCACGCCCGACATATTGCTTAATTTTACCAGTTTTTTAAAACTTTTAATGATATTGTCAGCTTTATAGTTTATTAAAAATGTATTTGATCATCAAGAATGTACAGCTTATGTCATAGTATAAAGAGCGTAACCAGTTTTGGTTTTTTAATAACAAATTTAAAATAATTAGTTAGTTTTGGTTAATAATTTAGTTTAATACATCATATATCTAACAAAAAGCCTAAAAAACCTCATGGGTTTTTAAAACCATTTTTGAATTAAAATAAAAAGACACAAACGGGAGATAATTGAGTTTCTTGGCTATATCAAATTGAATTTTTTTCATTTATTTTATCATTAGCTTACAGAAATTATTTACAACATAACACAATTTTTGCGTGTCTATGTATTCGTGCAAACTAAAAACTTTAAATTGAAAGTTAACTAAAACACGTAAACTACAGTAATAAACTTAAAAGCAAATAAAATATAACTGACCTCGATAATTGCAGTGTTGAATCGACTATTTAACAACAAAACAAATCAAAATTTTTTAGCCAAACTCTTTAATAATAAAAACTAAAACCTGTATTTTAATAATTATCAAATTTATCAAATTACTTAATTTGGAAATTGAAATGCAAATTTTTCAAGGGCTAAAGTTGGTTAATTTTGGTATATTTTGTAAAAAAGGGAATTAAAAAAAATTCTGCGTTCTTATTTGTTTTTTTAAACGTCATTACCGCACAATTTTAATTGGTCCCCTTATTTCTGCATTCTAATTTTCAACGTCAGCCAGATATAATTCAACCATAAATGACTTAAAATAGTATATATAAATTTAAATTTTAAATTTAAAAGTTTTATATTTAATATTTAAGTTTCAGCATTTTTTAAATTTAAAAAAGGTAAAAATTTGTAGTTTTATGTGTGTGCTGTTTATTCTAAAAAAAGTCATAAGTGCTTTGAAAAATTATATTTGCAAAATTTTTATTAGAAGCTTAAATTTAAAAGCTTTCCACAAAAATGCTTAATGATTTGGAAAAAAACAACGTCACGTGGAAGACTGTTTCACAACCAAATAATGCGATTTCTAAAAAAAGTAATGAAGTTAATGCTATCTTTCGAAAACGTTCAAAAAATTGTAAAAGCGTAAAGTATTTGTATAAAGTAGTTGAAGGATATGGTGTGTTTTTGTATTTTAAACCGACGTGTTTCGAAATAATCCCTTAGACCCTTTTCAAGGCTTTTTTACATTCGTTAGGATTGCATAACCTAATTTAAGTAGAATAAATGATAGCTTAAAATTCAAAAGATACTTTAAATAATTTTTACTTGACTAGTGTAAATAATATCAAAAAGTATTAGTTTAAAAGCATGTAATGAAAATTTTTTTAATAAACTTTAAGACGCCTTAGACCTAAAAACGTAAGACATGCATACTAATTTTGGGGGTAAAAAGGAGTTTGTGTTTTGGTTATCCGACAATTAAGAGCAAATTTTTTATATATTTTTGAAATCAGCACGCCAAGAGCTTTTAAATGATATGTTACTCGTCTATCTAGAAGAGCTGTGTCAAAAGTTGACAATTTTAGGGGTCACCTATTGCAGTGCTTTAGGGCACAAAAATTTTTTGGGACTGTCACCAAAAGTTAGAACATAAAATTCCGCATAAATCCCCGGGTCTCAAACTGTGGCTCAAACAGTTTTTGAGCATTTTGCGAAAAAGTGCACTTGCAAAGGATACAAAGGATACAAAGGATTTTTGCAAAAATTGTAAAATTGACCCCCTTTCACCCCTCGAGGAACCCGACCCAGGCAGGTTACCCTCAACAAATTATATATTTTTGAGCTCAGGAAAGTATGGGCAATCGGCAAACAAATTTTCAGACGTAAAAATTTATATAGTAAAAAGTTAGAAATTCGGCTGAAAAAATTGCACCTAATTTGAAGGGTTTTGAGCTAAACCCCCAAAACTTTTGAAAAAAAAAATTTGTTCAGGAGGTAGATAAAGGTTCAAGGACCTAAACTTAAGATATTCGCATGTTGATCACGGCAGATTCTAAAGCTATAAAAGCTCAAACGAAAATTTTTTGTCACAATTTTCCCAGTATCGCTAAAAAAACCCAGACAATAGTGCTTATTTGTATATTTGCAAATATTTGTAATTGTAAAATAATATACATATGTATATTTTTTATTAAAAATATATTATTAGGAATACCTTCATAATTTAAAAGTGTGTCTACAAAACGAGGTAGTATCACTTAAACAAGCAGAAATTTTTTTTCTTCTTAAATTTAAAATTCCCCAAAAAATTTTTTTTAAAAAGTTTTATTTATTTTGCACAAATTAGGATAGGCAAAGCCAATATTATTCAGTTATTAACATTAACACAACATAAACAATATAGTTGGAGACAAATTGCAACTTCATAAAACCATTAAAAATGTCCTATCAAAAAATCGTTTTATTGTTTTTAGATTGTGTAAACAGTACACAACAATTGTGAACTACATTTAGTATTTTTAAGTTTTTAGTTTAATTGCAATAGCTAGAAAATATAACATTATTCTTTTACTATAAAAGCTATTATGTGGGAATAAATGGGGTTTACATTTAGTCTAATTGTTGGTCACCAATCTTGCGCTTCATGAAATTTAATCAGAGTAGAAAAGCAGTTTGGTATAAATGATTTTTTGTGCATGGCAAAATTACTTTCAATAACAACAGTAATTAAACTATACAAAAAAGTCTACAAAAACTATATTAAGTTTACTTAGGATCAAAAACAGACCATTTTTTTAAACTTGAATTTGAACTTTTACTCAGTATCAGAGCAGAAACGGTGAAGTTTTTTGTGGCAGACGAACAAATCGGAAACTAAGGAAGTAAAATCTGGGAAACAATATTTGTTAAATCTTGTTTTGGAGTGTAATATTCTTACCATTTTTCTTAAAAGCAATGAACCTATTTAAAATGAAAAAAATTTCGGTTCATGATCTTGTCGTATTAAAATTTGTCATAAAATAGATATATAACTTTACAAAAGTTTTTATAAATTATAGTATTAAGAACAATAGTAAATCAATCTCCAGAGTTTTTTAACTTTTAGCCATCGTTTTAATATATTTTTTAGTAGTCCCGGTTTTTCATATGCAAATTTGAGGGGTTGAACAAAAAAACTGTTTGTAACTCTTAGCTAATACAAAAAGCCGTTGAAATTTTAAAAATAAATGTATTATTGTTTTTAACATTTAAAGTTACAGAAAATTTAATGAAAAGCATCTAATTGACAAAGCATTTGGAAATTTACATTTTGCATTTGCCAAACATTTTGTTTTCGCGACGAGACCGCGCGTTTGAATTTTTAATACTATGGTTGAATTATATTCGGCTGACGCTGAAAATTAAAGTGCAGACATGAGGGGACCAATTAAAATTTTGCGGTAATGACGTTTAAAAAACAAATAAAAAACGCAGAAGGTTTTTTTAATTCAAACTTTTTACAGAATATACAAAAATTAACCAACTTTAGCCTTTGAAAATTTAGCATTTAGGTTCCAAATTAAGTAATTTGGTAAATAATTATTAAAGTACATGCTTTAATCTTTATTATGAATTCGCTTTCGTTTTTGTTGTTAAATAGTCGATTGAATACTGCAAATATCGCAGTCAGCTAGATTTTATTTGCCTATAATAAAATTTTAAATCACTAAAATAGTATTTTCGTGAACAATCATTTTGAAATAGCAAAAATAAAATTGAAATTGGTGATTGGAACTAATTTTTAACCTACATGGGGTTTTCTTAATGTTTTGATTGTAAAAGTATTCAAAATTTAAAAATTAATTTTAAAAAGTCCATTCCAAACTTTTAAATAGAGCATTTTTTTGTAATTGAAACATTAAAAATGTGGGAACCAAGCGCGCCAGCAGCGCCGTACCTACGAAGCGGCAAAAAACTAAAAATCCTCAAAAAATGCTTTTGCTTTTGTAATATTTAGAAATATTTAAGAAATTTTGAAGGGAAGAAATCAAGATATTAAACCAATAAATATTTGAAATATTCCAAACCGTAAAATATTCGAGTCGCTCGCTGTTTCTAAATTTCCTCCCTACATATGATTGGCGCTAGTTGTATTGTAACCTCTTTCATACACTTAAAAACCCTTATTTAGATTTAGTCAATTGGTATGATGTAGGGTCAATGGAGCCTTGGGAACTTGGAGCTAAAAATAGGGAACTTGGAGCCGTAGGTGGGGAGCTTGGAGCCGTAAGTTGGGAACTTGGAGCCGAAAGTAAAAATTGCTAAAATATTTACCTTAGCCTAAGCGAAACCTTAATCTAACCATAAACGATTTTTTGTTAAAGGCTCCAAGTTCCCATTGCTCGTGGCTCCAAGTTCCTTAAAATTTCCAATGGCTCCAAGTTCGCTTCTTGTGGCTCTAAAGACCCCGTACCTTAGGTACAGGTAGGAAACGTTCACTGTTTTTTAAATAAATTATGTAGAACAATTAAAACTGTTTTTTAGCCTACAAGATTTTTATATAGATTTCCAAACATTAAAAAAAAAATTTTTGTAAATTTTTAACAAGACAAGGGAAGTTCTGTCCAAAAATCTTTGGAGTGTTGTTAAACCCTTATCACATAAATTACGAAAACGTCCAAACAACTTCGGTTTTCGTAAATTTTATTTTACCGAGTTTTAATCACGATATCTTCTTGATTTCTAAGACACTTTGAAATTGAAATTTGACAAAGCAATGAGAAGCTATATTGTGGGTTGTTTGTTTTCTGGTTTTGGTCATCAAATATAGTAACGAATACATAATTTTGTTGGTTTTTTTAGTTATCCCGCACCAAAAATATGTACCTGAGCTTTAAATTGCCTTATTATGCTAAATTCTTAACCGATTTTTAAAATTTAAAATATTTTTTATATTGGTTTCACTAATAATATTCAATTAGAAATACCGAAAAACATTTTTTTTTCAAAATATTAAACTCACTTTATATAAATATACAATAAATAAATGGAAAATTTATTAATTATTTTGGGGAAAGGGTTCTTAGGCTATTTACTTAATTTTTCAATTGTTTTTTTTTAATTTCTTGCAAAAAAGCCAGGTTGCTAAAAATATCCGAACAGAGTTGAGTGAATTTGGCATTTATAGAGCATTATTTTCCGCCTTTTATCCGAAATTATATTTTAAGATCGAGAAAATTGGTAAAATCTCAAGAAAAAAGTGGTAGATAAAACGTAAAAAGTTCTGATAATTGATAACATTTGTTCATAATCGATTATGATACGTTATTCTTTAAAGAAAAAAACTTAAATTAGAATTTTTTTATAAATTCTGCCTGCCACCGTCGATAATGGTTGCACAAAAAATGTTTTTGATGGTCAAAAGCCTGCCATTTGAACGGAAATTGTTTAATGTAGAAATTTTTCCCACAATTAAGAATCAATTTAAATCAATTAATACTGGAAAGAAGTTGGTCTCCAATAAACAGTGACTCCAATTTTTAGCTCCTCTTACTTTGATTCCATTAGAGCAAAACTTATATAACTCCGAAACACGAATAATACCCGCCATTTAAGAATCCTTAAAAGTTTAACGCGTTCTTGATAAATATCGAATGAAAAAAAAATAAAAAAACTGACTCATTCGTTAAATATTCCCAAATAAGTTCTAACCTTAATTTTTACATAAATTTTTAAATTAAAATATAGATTCATTATAGAACATCACAAATGCCTTAAAAAACAGTAATAAAAAATTTCCCAAAGCGTATTTTAGTGGTTCGTGTCAGCGGTCGGTCTTTTATATCGTTGTACCACTTGCCCAGTTTATATTTTTTTTACTTGTTTCAAATTTTCCCACCCAGAAAATTTTGCAGATTATTATTCGGTATCGTTATCAAAAGTTTGTTTTTATAAACATCATTCTTTTGAAAAATCGTCAATTTATGTTTTTAGTTGCTGTATTTAGCCTCCAATGAAACGGAGTGTTTTACTGGCATAATTATGTGCACCTTACATACTTTTAACTGACTATATGTCACCATCTGCCACACTGTTTTTTTGCAGCGATTTGTTACAAAATCAGATTTCTTCGATTTCTTTTGGCCTTCAGTTTACGCCAGTTGTTAATTTAGTCGTTGGAATTTGTCTTTCTGAACTGGTGACTTAATCATTTATTGTTTTACGGTTGTGTTAGGGTTCATCCTGCCGATTGGTCATGGTTGTGGCTACACTTTTGGGGGCATTCCAGACTTTGGGGAGGAGCAAATCGGACGATTTTGTAGACTTGCTCCATTCAGTGTTGAGCAGCAATATTTTAATCGCTCTGAGTATTCTGTCCAGTTTCAAGACGTTTGGCGGTAATCCCATAGAGTGCATGGTACCGGACACTTTTTCACATTCCGCGGAGCAGGTTAGTTTTGTTTTTTGTAATTAGCTGATGATGGAACACGTGCAATCCGAAACTTCATGGCCGGAATTCACAAACTGGGGTATACCCGGAGATATACCGTAGTTTATTCGAGGATAATCCCCCGGATACACATACCCAGCGTATACCCCGCTTTGTGAATTCCGGCCCATGTGTTTACAATAAGCGTTTTATTATCTGTTTTTATTG
>JASAMX010026093.1:0-39174 GCA_030248175.1 Microlaimidae sp. YZB2_3
CATGGGCAGATCCTCCAATAAAGCGGGGGGGATTTTCAAACCGTGCATAGGTTGGTTGATGATCGTGTAATCGTTCCGTAAACCGTATTCATAAAAAATAAAATATTACAATTCAATAAAAATAATATAACTTCACTTTTTGTCATCTGCAAATTTATGGATTTTGCGAATGCAAATTTGTTTTTTGAAAAATGTACATTTAAAAATACAAATAAATCAAAATGTTGGCATGCCAATATTACATAATTTTGTAAATATTTTTTAAAATAATATTTTTTGGCTTTTATTATAATAAATTTTTACTTTAAGATTATTTTTATAATAGAACTTATAATAATAATTATTAGAAGAATAAAAAACTACAAAAATGCTGTGGAAAAATTGGAATTTAATTTCCACGGGTGCGAAAATCCACTCTGTTCTCATTTTTTAAAATTAAAGAAAATAATGTGTTTAAAACGATATCCACCTTTAAACTCAAATTTGAATTTCAAAAATGCGTTTTTTAAATTTCAAACCATAAAATTTTCGAAATTCACACTTTTAGTCCTCTTTTCCTTTCTGAAATTTTGGTTATATCCGGAAGTTCAGTTCCATTATGCATCTATATTCTAGAGTTTTGAATAAATATAGCAGGACAAAAACGAGAGTAATGCTTCTTTTTCAAATATGAATGTAATTTATAATGTTAAAACTTAGGGTTGATTTGTCTGTGTTATATAGACCTGAGTGCAATAGATTAAGATTTTAGAACCCTTTCAAAAGCAAAGAAAAAAAGCAATAACCAATACCCACCTGAATATCGATTATTACAAAGCACTTTTTTTAGCTCTAATACAGCAAACAGTTTTTTACATATTTATTTTGGCATTCAAATATGGTTAATCAAACTTCTGACGGATTAAAAAAACGAAAATATACTAGTAAAAAAAGCACGCGACGAAACCGTGGACAATCACGATTCATGTTCCAGTGAAGCTGATGATAGTACGTCCATGAGCGATGTCAAAAATCTTTTTAAAGGTGAAGCATTATTAAACTATATACAAATCTTATTATTTTAAAACCTTTTCTAATATATTTGATGTTTTATTTTGGAGAGAAGTTAACTATTAAACTGATCTGTTAGTCGAAATAATTACATAAGTGAAATGAATTTTTAACTTGTCATTTCAAACATTACCAAATAAATGAGAAAAAATACTTAATTTTTAACTAAAAAAACTTCGTTTTTTTGGTAGGATTTTGAGTTTTATAATTACAAATAATAGTTACAAATGATAGATGGCAAGTCTCTAGCCTCCCGGAAATCTTGGGGGGTAGAGCCCGACCTCCAAAAATTTGGGGGGGGGGGGGTCTCAAAAAACTTTTTGGAAAATGTAACTCAAATACACCCCATTTTTAGCCATTTTAGTACTGGAACCCCCAAAATTTTAGTAGGGGGATGTCGGGCTGTCGGCTATAATTAGGATTTTTTTTGGGGTGGGGGTATAACCCCCCAACGCCCCCTGTTAAGCTATGGCTCCAATAAAACATTATAAAAGTTTCAAACCCACTGCGGGCTATTTTTTAAAGGTTAAGTTAGAGAAGATCTAAATAAAAAATGTTTTGAAATAAATAATAAAACCTCAAACTTTTTGTTTCCGATTTTACTAATTTTTTAAAATATTACCCCCGTACGGTGTACCCAAAAGTCTTCTATCTGTTTCTTGAAAAAAATTTTATGGTGGTTTTACAACTTTTTTAAAAATGAACAAAATAGAGATTTTTAGGGTATGTAAGTTCTCATTTTTCTATTGTATATGTCTTACCAACTATTCCACCCATAGGTGGACAGCCTCGGGTGGGGGGGGGGGGGTTACCCGACCTTCCGGAATTGGGGGGAGTGTGTTTTCAATTCCCATTTTTAGCGTTTTTAGTACTAGGAGTCTCCCCCCAAATTTAGGCGGGTGTTTGGGGTACCCCCAAATTTTTTTTGGGGGGGTGTGGGCTGTAATCGGAATTTTTTTGGGGGTGTAAAATAAACCCCCACAACCATAGGTGGGCAGCCTCTCGGATTTTTTTTTGGGGGGGGGTGTAGCCGAGCCCTGTAGTTTGGGGAGTGCAGTGTGTGGAAAAAAAATTTTTTTGGGACATACCTCAAATAGCCGATTTTTAGTGTTTTGAGTAAAATCTGGGAATCCGCAAATTTTAGGGGAGGGGTGTCCGGGGTACCCCCAAATGTTAGGGGGGGTGTCTGCTATAATGGGGACTTTTGGGGGATATAAATGCCTCCCCAACCCCCTCCCTTTGCCCACCTATGCCCACAACCCCCTGTCCAATTCATGCTTCCACCTACACCTCTCAACAAAAAAAATACACTGATATTTGTTAACATAATTATATTTATAAATATTTTCTAGTATTTCTCATCCCACTGTTTTTCAGGACTATACTTTTTTGCCTTCTAGCCTCGGTGTGATTGTTTACTTCAGCCTCCTGGCCCTTTAAGTAATTACGTGCAGGTGAGACCAAGGAACCCGCTTTGTTATGTTTTTAAACCTGGTTTATGCTTTGCCTATATAAGTTAAGCTTGAATTTAAATTGGACAAATTAAATTGTCCAATCGTCAAAAAAAAACAGAATAAGGATGAACCATAAATTGAACAATAAAAAACCAGAAGTTTGATTTTAAAGTTTTTAAATAATTTGGATTTTCAGAAAAGTTTGTAAGGAACGTCTTTCCAGTCTATAACGTCCATATGTATCTACTCAAAACATCAATGAAATGCTTTTAATCCCATATCCGCTTTCCGACTTTTTTGAAAGAAGTATTTAAAAAATTGAAACACGAGGATAAAAGCCGCTATGCTCCTTTGTTCATATTGCAGTTTCTAGGTCAGTCACAAGTCTTGGCTTAAACTTTATCGCCGTAAAACAAATGATGACATAGTGTTATGATATATTGCTCTATTTTTCTTGTTTCAAGATCTATCCGATGGGAGGGAATTTTCTTTCGTTCGCAATAAAATGTTTTTTGTTTAAACGAAGTAGATAGGCAAGCAAAGTGCATTGTCTTTGTCTCATATGCGCTTTAGACTCCACTAAAAGACCACCTATGGTTCTCTAATATCCGGGAAGTGGAACGGGAACTCTCCTTCCGCACAGAGTGCGGTCTCTACTATTCCTACTTCAAGCAAATAAAACAACATGCCCCACTGGTGGGAGAAGGTAAGCCAAGCCAATACCGCCAATGAATAATAGTGGGGCGTCATACGACCGTTTGATAAAAATTCAGAAGCGAGCGATGGATGGAATTAAACTTAAACAAATGAGTTTTAAGAATTCACTGAGTAAAATTTAAAGAACAAAAAAAGGTTAATTATGTCCTAAAAATGTCACTGGCATTTTTAGCACCTACCATAGTTTTTTTTTGGGGGGGATGGAGGGGTCCATCTCCTTCCGACACCTGCTCGAGCTGCTTTCCCCGGTACCCTCGGCGGGGGGGGCACGGGGGGCAATTTTTTGAAACGGGGGGAGCAAATAAAACGGGGTGAGCGCAAGCAGGGGGGAAAGAAAAAAAAGAGAAAAAAAGGGGAAAAAAGAGAAAAAAAGAAGGGAAAAGGAAAAAAGGGACACAAAAGCGAAAATAAGGTAAAAATAAGGTTGAAACGGCTTAAAAATACATTGAAATAAGGCTAAAAACTGCAAAAAATTCGGGCGATGATGGCGGTTGTCATCATAGGTTAAAAATGATCGTCATAATTTCTCATGGTCACTTTTAATTTTGGGCGGGGGAAAGAAACGGGGGGGCAAATCCTTTCCAAATAAAAACGGTGTATTTTTCCAGACCGGTGCCACAGGTCTGCCCCTAGAGCCCAAAATTTTAGACCCCCGAAAAATTCGAGGCCCCCGGATATTTAAAAGCTCAGAGCGTGGTCCCGGCCTGAGGCCCTAGCGAGGCTGACCCCGCTCCCTACTTCTTGCCACCAATTTAGAAGATAATTATCTATTTACTGTCAAAAACATGGTTTTTTAGTTAAAAACAGTGTTTAAATAATACTTTGAGGCCAAATAGGCTGTTGTAGTATTTAAATCAATATTAGACATAGAAACACTTAAATCATTGATTTAAAAAACTTTGTTAAAAGTTTGACCCCCCCTCGACCCCCCTCCTCCTAATTTAAAATCTTATGGGGTCGACCCCCTAGAAGGGCCAAAACTGACCCCGGGTAAATAAAATTTCAAAATCTAGGTGGGGGGTCCTAGGGGGGTCGAACCCCTAGAGGGGGGTCAGGTGCATACATGGGCACGGGGGGGGGGGGGGTTGGGGGGGGTTAACCCCCCAAATTCTGAGAAGTGGGGTTTAACCCCCCCCCCCCCACTCAGAAGTGGGGGGGGGAGAAAAAGTTAACCCCCCCCAATTTTGGAAAAATGAAGAAAAAAAATGTCTTTAAAATGACTTCTAACTGCCTCCAAACTTAAGTTGTGCGGTCAGATTGAATGTTTTAAGCAATAAAAAGCTCAAAAATGCAATAAAAAGGGCTTTTTGACCTAAAATTAGTGTTTTTAACCTATTTTTCCTTCAAAATCAAAAAACGATATGGGTAAAATGCACTCCAGAAAAAAAACGATATGGGTATTTTGCGTTTCTCGGATTTTAACCCCCCCCCCTAATTTGGGGTTTAACCCCCCACTCCGGACCAACTTGCCCATGTATGGTCAGGTGGGGTCCTTTTTTTCGAAAGAAAATACTTTTAAACCATTAAATGTTTAATAATAGTTTTTTATAAGATAATACTACATTTTATTGAATAAAAAGCGATATTTAGATATAAAAAGGTTGTAAAAACATGATATTGTGTTAAAAATTTATGTTTTTGGAAGAAAATTTAGTATAAAAAAGTACTTAAAATTTTCTTGAGAGGGGAGGGGGCGTCAGATTTCAAAATCTAGAGGGGGGTCAGGGGTAAAAAATTCGAAAATTTGGGGGGAGGGGGGGTGCCCTGGATTTTTTTCTAGGGGAGGGCCCCCAAAATATAGAAGGCTAAGGGGGTGGACCCCACCCTACCCCCCCCCTTGTTTATCTATGCTAAAGACCTTCGGGCGAACCCCGCAGCGGTTGCTGATCTGCTCCCAGAGAGGGAAGAGGGAGTCAGCAAGGCGAGAAGCGTGCCGGATGGAAACTGGCAAAAGACAAGAGCGTATTAAACGCGCTCTCACAAGTGTTTTAAACAGATCAGCCCCACATCCCCGTCACCTTTCAGGGAGAGGAGACGGTAGACCGCCGCCAAAAAAACTTCCTGGTAGATGTTGAAGCGCTCGAGGATGTTGATTGTTCTTCCGTGTTCCGTCGCGTTGTCTCGAGTCAATGCCGCCACGCCTCCAATTAACAATAGTGTTAACAACAATGCAATTAATATTATATTTTAAATTTTACACATTATCACAACGGGAGTTGTTACACCTGTTGGAAACATTTTGTCATGACATCTTCCAAAATTGAGAAAATGTCACAAACAGGTCTAGCCACCTCTGTAGTGATAATGTTTCAAATATATTACGCTTTATAATACGAGTTTTGATTTCGGGAAAGTGATGGTGCAACACAGCACGTCAGTCAAAGAGATATTGAAGCTGGAGCCGCTTTCATGGAGCGCCATTAAATTAGTAGTGATGGGCGGAACTGCGGAACCCCCAGAACACCGGAACCGGAATTGAAATTTTCCAAAAATCCAGAACAGGAACCAGAACCGGAATTTCAAATTTTGCCCGGAACATCCGGAACTGCCCATCACTATAAATTAGTATTTTAGAAAAAAGTTAATTCGACTGCTCATTGACTACATAGAAAATGTAGCCCCATCACAATCATTAAGACGAGCAAAGGCGGAACCTATGACGTTCTGATAGCCAAAAAAAGCTATGATTACTAATTTTTTTCTTAATCCGAAGATATTCGCGCTTTTATGAATGCGGCTTTTAGAGATTACAGGATTAATCCTGCCTGCATCCGCCTATTTTTGAGCCTAAAAAATAGTTTCGCATTCTATCTTTCAAAAACTCGATTAATTAGCCCTTATATTTATGGATTTCAAACAGTAATGCTTTAAATGCTTTTAATAAGTCTGGACACCCTGGCTTTTTAAGGAAGGGGTTAGGTTAGGGTTTGCTTAGGCTTAGATTTTGCTTAGGCTTAGGTTTTGCTTAGGCTTGAATTTTGTTTAGGCTTAGGTTTTGCGTAGGCTTAGATTTTGCTTGGGCTTAGCTAAGATTTTACTTAGGCTTAGAGATTTTACTTAGGCTTTAGGCCTGAGTTTTGTTCAGACTTAAGTTTTGCTAAGGCTTAGCTTAAGCTTAGCTTAGATTTTGCTTAGGATTAGTTTGGTAGTCGCTGATTTTCTTTACCGTTTTTGGGGTAGGTTTTGGCCCTTCTCGGGGTCGACCCCAGGTGCGAGATTTTAAATTCAGGAGGAGGGGGGTCGAGGGGGGGTCAAACTTTTTAACAAAGTTTTTTAAATCAATGATTTAAGTGTTTCTATGTCTAATATTGAATTTTAAATACTACAACAGCCTATTTAGGCCTAAAAAGTATATTTAAACACTGTTTTTAACTAAAAAACCATGTTTTTGACAGTAAATAATAATTATACTTCTAAATTGGTCGGGAGTCGGGAGCGGGGTCAGCCTCGCTAGGGGGGGTCAGGCCGGACCGCTCTCGAGCTTTGAGTGTGAGGGGGCCTGGATTTTTTCCAGGGGGTCCGAAATTTTGGCTCTAGGGGCAGACCTGTGCACGGTCTGGAAATGCCCCCCGTTTTATTGGAGGATTTGCCCCCCCCCCCGTTTTATTGCCCCCCCGCCAAAAAATGAAAAATTACCCTAAAATTATGACGTCATTTTTAACCTATGATGACGCCATCATCGCGAATTTTTTGCAGTTTTTAGCCTATTTCAATGTATTTTAAGCCATTTTAGACCTATTTTTACCTTATTTTCGCTTTTTTGTCCCTTTTTTCCCTTTTCCCTTCTTTTTTTCTCTTTTTTCCCCTTTTTTTCTCTTTTTTTTTCTTTCCCCCCTGCTTGCCCCCCCGTTTTATTGCCCCCCCGTTTCAAAAAAATTGCCCCCCGTGCCCCCCCCCCCGATAAACTACCGGGGAGGCGGCTTGCACAGGTCTGTAGGGGGGTGGACCCCTCCATCCCCCCCAAAAAAAACATCTATGGTAGGTGCTAAAAATGCCAGTGACATTTTTAGGACATAATTAACCTTTTTTTGTTCTTTAAATTTTCTCAGTGAAATCTCAACCCATTGTTAAGTTTAATTCCATCCATCGCTCGCTTCTGAATTTTTATTAGACAGTCGTATGACCGCACGCTACTGTTGTTAACGCTATTGGCTTGGCTTACCTTCTCCCACCATCGGGGCGTGTATTATTTGCTTGAAGTAGGAATAGTAGAGACCGCACTCTGTGCGGAAGGAGATTTCCCGTTCCACTTCCCGGATATTAGAGAACCATAGGTGGTTTTCGTGCAGAGTCTAAAGCGCATATGAGACAAAGACAATGCACTTTGCTTGCCTATCTACTTCGTTTAAACAAAAAACATTTTATTGCGAACGAAAGAAAATTCCTTCCCATCGGAATAATCTTGAAACAAGAAAAAAATGTAACAATATATACATAACACCTATGTCATCATTTTGTTTTACGGCGATAAAGTTTAAGCCAAGACTTGTGACTGACCTAGAAACTGCAATATGAACAAAGGACATAGCGGCTTTTATTCCATGTTTCAATTTTTAAATACTTCTTTCAAAAAAGTCGGAAAGCGGATATGGGATTAAAAGCATTTCATTGATGTTTTGAGTAGATACATAGACGTTATGACTAAAGACGTTCCTTACAAACTTTTCTGAAAATCCAAATTATTTAAAAACTTTAAAATCAAACTTCTGGTTTTTATTGTTCAATTTATGGTTCATCCTATTCTGTTTTTTGACGATTGGACAATTTAATTTGTCCAATTTAAATTCAAGCTTTACTTATATAGGCAAAGCATAAACCTGGTTTAAAAACATAACAAAGCGGGTTCCTTGGTCTCACCTGCACGTAATTACTAAACCAGGAGCTGAAGTAAACAATCACACCGACTCCAACCAAAAAGTATAGTCCTGAAAAACAGTGGGATGAGAAATACTAAAAAATATTTATAAATATAATTATGTTAACAAATATAATTGTTGTTTTGTCAAGGTGTAGGTGGAAGCATGAATTGGACAGGGGGTTGTGGGCATAGGTGGGCAAAGGGAGGGGGTTGGGGGGTTATATCCCCCAAAAATCCCGATTATAGCAGACACCCCCCCTAACATTTGGGGGTACCCCGGACACCCCTCCCCTAAAATTTGCGGATTCCCAGTACTAAAAACGCTAAAAATGGGGTATTTGAGGTATGCCCCAAAAAAATTTTTTTGGGACACCGCACTCCCCAAATTTCAGGGGTCGGCTATACCCCCCCCAAAAAAAAAATCCGAGAGGCTGCCCACCTATGGTTGTGGGGGTTTATACACCCCCAAAAAAAATTCCGATTACAGCCGACACCCCCCCAAAAAAAATTTGGGGGTACCCCAAACACCCGCCTAAAATTGGGGGGGAGAGTCCTAGTACTAAAAACGCTAAAAATGGGAATTGACACAACTCCCCCCCAATTTCGGAGGTCGGGTAACCCCCCCCCCACCCGAGGCTGTCCACCTATGGGTGGAAAAGTTGGTAAGAGATATACAATAGAAAAATGAAAAGTTACATACCCTAAAAATCTCTATTTTGTTCATTTTTGAAAAGTTGTAAAAAACCATTAAAACTTTTTTCAAGAAACAGATAGAAGACTTTTGGGTACACCGTACAGGGGGTAATATTTTTAAAAAATTAGTAAAATCGAAAACAAAAAGTTTGAGGTTTTATTTTTATTTCAAAACATTTTTTATTTTAGATCTCCTAACTTAACCTTTAAAAAATAGCCCGCAGTGGGTTTGAAACTTTTATAATGTTTTATTGGAACCATAGGTTAACAGGGGGGTTGGGGGTTTATACCCCCACCCCCAAAAAAAATCCTAATTATAGCCGACAGCCCGACATCCCCCCTCCTAAAATTTTGGGGGTCCCAGTACTAAAAACGCTAAAAATGGGGTGTATTTGAGATACATTTCCAAAAAATTTTTTGAGACCCCCCCCCAAATTTTGGAGGTCGGGTATACCCCCCAAAATATCCGGGAGGCTAGACTGCCCATCTATGATTTGGAACTATTATTGGGAGTTATAAAACTCAAAATCCTACTAAAAAAACGAAGTTTTTTTAGTTTAAAAATTCAGTCTTTTTTCTCATTGATTTGGTAATGTTTGAAATGACAAGTTAAAAATTCATTTCACTTATGTAGTATTTCGACTAACAGATCAGTTTAATAGTTAACTTCTCTCCAAAATAAAACATCAAATATATTAGAAAAGGTTTTAAAATAATAAGATTTGTATATAGTTTAATAATGCTTCACCTTTAAAAAGATTTTTGACATCGCTCATGGACGTACTATCATCAGCTTCACTGGAACATGAATCGTGATTGTCCACGGTTTGTCGCGTGCTTTTTTTACTAGTATTTTTTCGTTTTTTTAATCCGTCAGAAGTTTGATTAACCATATTTGATGCCAAAATAAATATGTAAAAAACTGTTTGCTGTATTAGAACTAAAAAATGGTTTTGTAATAATCGATATTCAGGTGGGTATTGGGTATTGCTCTTTTCTTTGCTTTTGAAAGGACTCTAAAAATATTAGTCTATTACTAAGGTCTATATTAAGACAGACAAATCAACCCTAAATTTTAAACATTATGAATTACATTCATATTTGTAAAAGAAGCATTATTACTCGTTTTTGTCTGTTATATTTATTCAAACTCTAGATGATAGATGCATAATGGAGTCTGTACTGCCGGATATAACCTGAATTTAGAAAGGAAAAGAGGACTAAAAGTGTGAAATTCAAAAATTTTATGGTTTGAAATTTAAAAAACGCATTTTTGAAATTCAAATTTGAGTTTAAAGGTGGATATCGTTTTAAACACATTATTTTCTTTAATTTTAAAAAACGAGAGCAGAGTGGATTTTCGCACCCGTGGAAATTAAACCCAATTTTTCCACAGCATTTTTGCAGTTTTTTATTTCTTATAATAATTATTATTATAAATTTTATTATAAAAATAATCTTAAAATAAAATTCATTATAATAAAAGCCAAAAAATATTTATTTTAAAAAATATTTACAAAATTATGTAATATTGGCATGCCAACATTTTGGTTTGTTTTGTACTTTTAAATGTACATTTTTCAAAAAACAAATTTGCATTCGCAAATTCCATAAATTTGCAGATGACAAAAAGTGAAGTTATATTATTTTTATTGAATTGAATATTTTATTTTTATGAATACGGTTTACGGAACGATTTACAGATACGTAACCAGACCTGTGCACGGTTTGAAAATGCCCCCCCCCCGCTTTATTGGAGGATTTGCCCCCTCCCCGTTTTATTGCCCCCCCCCGCGGAAAAATGAAAAAGTACCCAAAAATTATGACGCCATTTTTTACCTATTATGACGCCATCATTGCAAATTTTTTGCAGTTTTAAGCCTATTTCAATGCATTTTAAGCCATTTTAGACCTATTTTTACCTTATTTTCGCTTTTTTTGTCCCTTTTTTCCTTTTCCTTTTCTTTTTTCTCTCCTTTTTTTCCCTCCTGCTTGTCCCCCCGTTTCAAAAAAGTTGCACTCCGTTTTGGAATTGGCCCCCCATTATAACCCCGGGGGGCAGTGCACAGGTCTGCGTAACAGAAATCGAAGAATTTCTACCATAATTGGTTTGTTTTCTGGCGTACATTTTTACCCATATCTTTTTAAAACTGAAAAGGAAAACTAGGTTAAAAATCTTTAATTTTAGGTAAAAAAGCGTTTTTATTGAATTTTTAAAATTTTTATTCCTAAAAAAACTGATTTAAACCCTAAAAGTTTAATTCGTAGGGGTTTGTAATTAATAAATTAAGTGTTATGTAACTTTAGAAGTAAAAATAAGCAACTAAAAGCAAAGCCGTCGATGTGATAAGTTTATAAATCGGCGGACGCGAATTTTTTTAAAAATAGATGTCGACGAATAAGGATTTTGGGCACAACATGCCTTCCTTTTATTTCATACCGAATTCTACTACAGCGCGACACAATTATTTTACAAAAAATTAATAAAACGTGTTTTGTAAGAAAAGCTGTACAAAAACGAGTTAATTTTTGTTTAAAATATCAGATTTATTAAACTCGCCGTAGCATTAAAACTTTGTATAAGACTTTTTTCAAATAAACCAATATTGGTAAAATACCTGTCGGCGAGAGAACCAAAGTAATTTTTATTTGAATTAAGAGTTTATTTATAAAAAAACACATGACTAGCACGTGGCAAATAAAACAATAAAAAACAAACCCCGTTAGAATCGCAACTTTATGAAACAAAAAATATATTACACTCGCATCGTAACAAAAACAAAACACAAAAAGTTATTATTTTTGTTCATTTTAAATCCAGTTTTTCAAATGTTTTGGGTTCCGGTTTCTGAGTTTATTGATTATTAATTAAAATTTTCAATAGGCTCCAAGACCAATGTCACTTGGTTTAAATCCAAGCGAAAAATAAAATTCAACCAAGCCGGTTTTCTATTTTCATTTAGCGACCGAACATTCTCCACCAAATCTTTTACCAGTACTAGGAATTTGTTCGACAATTGTTCCGATGATGCCTAAAACAATGTGCATAATATTTTAAGCGACGGTATTTATAAATATTATAAAAAAACCACTGATAAGATTAAACCAGTTACAGTTAGGTATTTACTTAACATTTTACAATTTATTAATTGTCAACATGGACTTCCAAAAATTCTCAGAAAATTATACTTTGTTTTAAAAAGAGATCAACATCGATAAAATTTTATTTTATTTTTAAAACAATTTAAAATCTTACGGACGGATTATTGGCGAAACTAGCCATGAGCGTCAACAGTTGATCCATGATTTCAACCAGGTTCAAATCGGTCAGCATGCAGTCTTTGGTGCAGGTGTCCAAAAAACAGTGATGAGCCGCCAAGATTCCATCCACTGTTTTTGCCTAATGTTTATAATTAAAATTTAATTATTGTTTATAATTAAAATATAATTAAAAATAAATTTATACATAAATGTGTTTTCATTATATTAAATACAACGAAAACACATTTTATTTATTCAGACTTACAAACTAATTTTTTAATGATGATGTACTAATTCCACATAAATTTAAAACAACAAATAAGTAAAACAACTGTTTTACTTATTTGTCCTTTACACGTCCAGAGAAGCTCAGAAACGTGTAACTTTTGTTTTTGTTTTTATATATTTTTATACTCTTTCTAATTAATTTGGCCTTCTGTCTATTTTGATTTTTTATTAATTATTTTTAATTTTATTTATTTTTTAGGTTATAGGTGTAAATATTTTTCTGGGTTTTTCCAAAAAATTTCCGCTCTTTTTGCACAAAAACTTTTGTTTTTGCTATTAAAAACAATGAACGTTAAGAAAAAAAATTAAGAAACAGTAAAACACAGAACAATTTCATTGTCAGCTGCAAGAACCCACAAGATTTTCACTCATTATTTTAAAATATACGAAACAAAAAAACACCATTAAAATTAAAAGGTGCAAAAAACCAAAACCTAAAAAATCCAGCTACATTACGTCGTTAATGCCACAGAACGAGTCACAATAAAGTACAAAATCAAAGTAACGTTTTATATTAATTAAAGTGGTAAAGGATTTAAGGCTGGTCCATACATATTATGTAAATACGTTCTTTGGACAAAGTCCAAAGCACGTTTTTACATACGTTTATACGCTGCATTTGTCCTTTGGATTTTGTCCAAAGGACGTTTTTACATGAGCATAAGTATAACCCAGCCTTTACGAGTATTTAAATCAGGGACGTAGCCATGGGGGGGCGGCCGCCCCCCCCCCCCCGAAACGGTCGGACAGGAGGAATAATAAGGATAGTGGTTGGGCGGGGGGGGGGGGCCGCCCCCCCCCCCCCCGAAATGGTCGCCAGATAGTAAAATTTGGGGGTTTTCAGAGGCTAAAAATTCAAAATTTTCTAGCGCCTCGCTAATCGCTCGGCGCCAAACTTTAAAATAATTTTAGTACCCCAATGGACCCCCAAAACCAAAAATTTGTTCCGCTTCGCTTTGCTCAGCGATCACTTTCTATAGTATACATACATATATACCTCGTTATTTATGTTGCCTGATGCTAATGTTATTTCAAAGTTAGTACAATAATTTTTATAAGTAATAAGTACTACACAGAAAGAAAAACAAACAATCATATTGTTTGATTTATGTACCCTCCCCTCCTAAATTTTCCTGCCGCCTATAGCATTGGCTCGGATTTTTTCATATAGGTAGGTACCCCAGAAAACATGGAGCCGAGATGCTGCTCATGTGCTTTGGTTTACAATGTGGGTTTAGCCAAGGGGTCTGAAACTAACGTCTCTAAATTCCTTTTTTGTAAAATCCAGGCTCTGCCAATGTGTGCTTATGTAATTTTTAACTAAGAAAACATGTTTTACCGCTAAAAACATTAGATAATACGTTATTAGGCCAAAAACAGTGTATTATACAGCTTTATCTACGTTTATCCCTGCTTTTTTAACGTTTTCAAAAATTTCGGGGGGGGGCTCGCCTCGCCCCCCCCCCCCAAATTTCGGGGAGGGGGGGGCAAAATTTTTTTGTACTAAAATCCGCCCCCCCCCAAAATGAAACTCTGGCTACGTCCCTGATTTAAATATAACGAATCTGATTCTTTATGTCCGAGTAGTAACCACGATTGCGTACATTTCTTAAGCGCTTACCTCTTCAATTTTCCGCAGAAACAGGCGCCAACTGGGTTCGACCACCTCTACGCTGCAATAGTAAAGATAATTCTGCAGAAAGCAATGCATTCGCTGGCGAATTAGACAGCGCTCTAAATTGCCAAAGGATTCAGCTCTAAAAAAATCACAATAAAAAATACATTCCTTTAAAAATCCTTTTGGGGTACGTAAACTGGTTAAGAGTGTCAAAATTAATAATATTGACCTCGCTTTCTATCCTCATGATACTAATTAGAGACAACAGCCTAATTTCAGATAAATCAAAAAATCTCAAAACGATATGAAAACAATAGTCTGACTAAGGGTAATAAAACAAGTTTTAACAACAAACAATTTTTTTCCAATTCAAAAATCAAGCCGTAGGGAGGTTTAAATTTAAGTCGGTGAACAAAATCCAAGAACAAAAAGGACCATTTTTCCCAGTCTCAAACACGGACTTGCGCTTCAGATAATACCCTGCGCTGCGGAAATCTCCATATTATTAGTCGCAGAAAAACACACCACAACAGTGTCTATGCATGCCTACCTGCAGTAAGTCAGCAGTCGCTCGACATGTTTGGCTAAGACGAGTCTGCGGAATAGGAAATCGTACTTGACCATGGCCTTGTGGCTGAACACCAAATTCAGGGGCCAGTCCGCCTGGAACTCCAACGACAGAGCGGCCATACCGGTCAACCCGTCCTCTTTTTCCGCTAACATCTCGTGACGGAACCCTAAAATTCAACGCCAAAAATTAAAGTATCAAAAAAAATGTGAACAACAGACCTGTGCACTGCCCCCCGGGGTTATAATGGGGGGGCAATTTCAAAACGGGGGGGGGCACGGGGGGCAACTTTTTCGAAACGGGGGAGCAAGCAGGGGGAAAGAAAAAAAAGAGAAAAAAAAAGAAAAAAGAGAAAAAAGAAAGGAAAAGGGAAAAAAGGGACAAATAAAGCGAAAATAAGGTAAAAATAGGTCTAAAATAGCTTAAATTGCATTGAAATAGGCTAAATCATAGGTAAAAAAAATGGCGTCATAATTTTTGGTTACTTTTTCATTTTTCCGCGGTGGGAGGGCAATAAAACGGGGGGGGGGGGCAAATCCTCCAATAAAGCGGGGGGGGGGCATTTTCAAACCGTGCACAGGTCTGGAACAATGGAAATTTTTTTAGATGAGCCTATCTCAATAACGGTGCGATAAATTTATAAAAAAATTACCTTGTTCTTCGCTTCCATCACTCGTGGAGTGGCCGCGTATGGATATCACAGTCTTCAGCATAGCTGTCAGAGAAGACTCTTTAAGCACACACCTACAACCCAAAAATTTGACATTTACAATACCCAGAGGTTACGTGACCATAGATAGGTGGGGAAGGGGAACAGGTGGGTACGTTTAAACTTCAAGGGTTTATACCCCCCAGAATAGCGAATTTGCCATCGAAGGAGGCAAAATTGCGAGAGGTAAGGATAGCTGGGCAGGGGGGTTAGACCCCGCCCCAAAAAAATCCCGATTATAGCCGACACCCCCCACCCTCCTAAAATTTGGGGGTACCCCGGACACTCCCCTCCAAAATTTGGGGTTCCCAGTACTAAAAACGCTTAAAATTGGGGTATTTGAGATATACTTCAAAAAAATTTTCGGGAACCCCCCCCCCCAAATTTCGGGGGTTGGGTATACCCCCCAAAATCCGGGAGGCTGTCCACCTATGGAGGTAAGGATAGATAGGCCATAGATAGGTCACCATAGACAGGCCCAGGAAACGAAGGTTAGGTATAGGAGGACGGAAGAAGAAAGTTGGGTATCCCCTCCCAAGAAAAATCCTGAAACTGCAGACAGCGCCAACCCCCTGCCCCCACCCGGCCTTCCTCTTTAAATTGGAGGAAACTAGGGCACAACTTTTAATTTTGGGGGGTTTCTGAACTAAAAATGGTTGAAGAAAACAATAAAAAGTTTTTTTTTTCAAAATTGGTAGGAGAACCCTTCTAAACTGGATGCGAAACCTTAAAACAAAATTTGATGTCAAAAAAGTATTAATGATGAATTATGTCAGTAGTAATTAAAAAACATAACATAATTTTTTTTAAATTTTTTAAATATAACCCTTGTTGTTTCTAGGAGGAGGTAGTAAATTTTTTTGTTTATCGAATAAAAGAAGCTTAGAATATTTTTAAAACATATTGTCACTATTAAAAATAATTTAATTTATTTAATTTTTCTTTTTTAAATAACTTTTCTGCATTAAATTTATTTTAAAAATTATTTTTGTTAATAAAAAAAAACATTATTACCTAATTTTATCTATATTTTTGTCAGATCCCATTGTACTGTTTTTCAGAGACTCCACTAAAAGACTTTGAATTCTATCGTAGTAGATTTCTAAAAATTAAGCTATGTGCAAAAAATGCAAGGTGATTCATATTGAACATACTGAATAAAATTTAAAAAATAACTTATATAATTTGCTACAATAAAAATGACTTAGAAAAATAAAAGCACTTAACTTTAATTACTGAAGAGAAAATTAAAACAAACCGTTTAGCGTTTAATTTATATAAGAATACGAGTTTTATTTATACAATGAATTCGGTGGGTTTTTTTCGCTTTCCCGAACAAATCACGGCAAAACTTTAAGAGAGCTACCATTTACCAAAGAAATTGTTTTTATTGTTGTATCAATCATTATTTACAATAAAATTGTTACCATCTACATTCTTCGCCAGTTCGTTTTCAGCAGTGTCAAAAAATTGTAGTACCCAGTCTGCCGTCTCCATAAGAAAATATCTTTTCATAGATCTAAGAACACATTTTTTTAAGTCATAATCACAATCCAAATTTAACATTTCTACAAATAAACTATTTCTGGTATGTTTATATAAATTGTACACCATAGTAAGCTAGCAGCTATATATTACGTGTTACAATTCATTAGTTTTTTTCAAAAATATTAAGTTCATTTTGTTTCGCGTTAACAAAAAATTTGCATAACGTTAAAAAATTTCAGTCAAAAGGATTGGATTGTTATTTGGATGTTGCGATATGAAATCTATTCACAAGGATTTACAATGTATTTAACCTTAGAAAATTTTTTACATTTATTGCGTTGTAAAAGCTTGACGGGAGACCTCCCTTTGGGCTAGTCCTAATAACTTGTCTTGGTGTAAGCGTCGAAACAAGTTATTAACAATTGATAGCTTTATCTAAAAATATGTTTTTAAAATTATTTTTTGGTTTTTTAATTTATAATTTTTACTAAACCACTAAAAAAACTAGTTTTAAACTATATAAAGCTTTTTTTAATTAGAAATTATATAAAGCTATCTTTTAATTGTCTTTTTGTATTTTTGTTATTTTTTATTAATGTTTGTAAAACATCTGGGACAATTTCCCTCTCTCCTAAAATTTTTTTGGCAGTTTTGAGCCCATAACCTAGGTAGGGGGTCTAATTTTTTACTTTCATATATTATAACAATATTCTTTCAATTTTAATATGCTGTCCTATCATTTATTATTTTTACAGGTTTATTAATGAAAATTTACAAAGACATGCTATTTTCGTGACATTTATAAAACAGACCCTAGGATGAGCTGTTTTTTCTGTTTTTTTTGTCACGCATTTATTTTCGCGTGCATATGTGGTCTGTGTAGAAAGAGGTGGGTGGGGGGAGGGGTGTAGTTATACCCACTAAAAATCCTGTAATTGTTTACACCCTGCTTTCATAGGTGTTTTTGGGGGGGACAGAAGGGTCCACCACCCCAGAGCCAAAATTTTGGACCCCCCTAGAAAAAATCCAGGGCCCCCTCCAAAGCTCGAAAGCGGTCCGGCCTGACACCACCGCCTAGCGGGGCTGACCCCTCTCGCCCCCCCCCCTCCCTCCCGACCAATTTGGAAGTATATTTTTTTATTTACTGTCAAAAACACGGGTTTTTAGTTAAAAACAGTGTTTAAATACACTTTTTAGGCCTAAATAGGCTGTTTTAATACATGAAATTCAATATTAGACCTAAAAACACTTAAATTATTGAGTTAAAAAAATTTTGCTAAAAAATTGGACCCCCCTGACCCCCCCTAAATTTGAAATCGCGCACCCGGGGTCGACTCCCCCTAAAAAGCCAGGGAGGTCCGGGTCCGGGTCCGGACCCCCTTGGACCTCCCCTAAACAATTTTGGCCTTCACCCGAGGGTGGACCCCCCTCCTAGCGGACCCGACCAAAAACACCTATGCCTTCTTTAAATTTAGCGGTGCTGCAAACACTCACTCTGCAATATAAAAACTTCCAACAATGAAAAAACTTTTAAAAAGTTTCGGGTATGCACTGCCGATCCCTCTGAAATTTTCAATCGCATAACGGTGACTGCGCATTTTTTTTGAGCACCTAAATCCTGGGAGCCTGCCCACTTAATAATTACTACTACCGAAGAACTTAAAACTTAACAAAAATTAAACTAACTTGAGAACTTCAATAAGTTCGTATTCGCTAAGCAAAAGTCGTTTTAAAGCCGCCCCTGAGTCTCTACACACGCGTTCGATTTCCTGCAAGAACTGATAGTGATCGGTTGAATATTTGAAGTTTGTCATTCTCTTCACTTTTCCACGCGTGTCGTGACCTTAAATTTTTTTATTAATTGATACAAAAAAGTCAAAGGTGACAGAGCTTAATTTTAAAATAAATAATAACAATATTTATTGTTTAATTTAGTTTGACGCCCATAGGTACAATGCCGAATAAAGCGAGTACCATTTTTCAATTGCCAGTGAATACTATATTTTAAAGGCGTGTTTTTAAATTTTATCAGTGACTGTTCAAAACACACGATTGAAAAAATACTGGTTAAATGATTTGTTTAATTATGTTTTTTGAAGCTGGTTAACAAATTTTAGGAAACAAAATTGCTTACCGCAGGAGGCCATAACGTTGAGATATTTGCCACAATTCAGAATATCGTTTTTAACTTCTGACAAAAAACTTGGACAAAGATGAGATTTAAGAACATATTTGGCCATTAAACTGCAAAAATATAGAAAAAAAATAATATTTTTTATAATTTTAAAACAATAGTATTACCTAGAACGTAATAAATAAATGTGTTGAAAATATTTTATTTTTACATTATTGTTTTAAATTCTTATACAAGTAAATTTAATCTACATTTGATATGACAAGATAACATAAAAAAATAAAATAGTTATGGGTAGTAAGTTACCTTTCACCACCATAAAATCCTTCCAAAGAAACTTCTGTTATATTCTGAGCAAAATTTCGAGATCGGTCAAAAACCATAAACTAAAAATTTTATAGTAACTATAATATTATAATAATACAAAAAAATTGTAATTTTAAACTTCGATAAAAAAAATAGGACATGATTAACTTCAATTGATTCTGCGATACTTTCGTATAATGGAGAGCTATAATGGGTGTCAGTTAAACTATAAGCTACCTACAAAAAGGTGCGAAATAAACAAAATCATTTTTTAAGTATTTTAAGAATATAATCCAGACATAATTATTATGGTTTATCTCTTTTTAGACAATGTTTTTCTGCTTCTAAACTTCGTTATTCGTTTTGTAGTATAGTTTGCTTGCATTGAATACACATCACTTCCAAATTTTCCCTTCGCATATCACCAAATCGTCAGCGTACTAAAGTTTGTGAAATTGAATCGCGGTAAAGACATTCTACGTAATAATAAAATTAGGGTAACTGACTTAAATTCGGACACCTTTTTTTATTTTTTTAAATAAGTTTTTTCTGGCTTTTTCAATCAAACCAAAATTTCGCCTAAAAATCAAACAATAGCTATATTTGTTATTTCAGTGCAAAATTTGAATATTTCTGTTACACTTAAAAATCAGTGAAGGCTTAAACGAAGTTAAGGCGCGTGCCATTTATTTCGGCCACCTACAAAAAACTGGCCATAACTATTGTTTAAACGAACAATAAAAATTTCTAAAGGTTGCAAATTTACCCTTAGGTATTGTTCTTGGTACATATAACTTAATTTTTCCCATTTACGAACTTTAATAGTTATTAGCAAGACTTTAAATAATTATGTCAAAACCTTAAAAAAACAAGTTTTAATAACTTGTATTTTTTGTTCAATTTTTATTTTTGGCTTAAAAAACGTTAAAACAAAGTCAAACGAGCAAAAAAAATTCTTTATAAATACGGTAGTACAATGATATTTAAAAACAGCAAAAAACGGCAGGTTCTTTCACCTAAATTTTAAGGTGGCCGAAATTAACGGAATCTTAAAATGCGCAGTTAGTTAAACTCACTGCAAAATAATTTTTTAAAAAAAAAAATTTCAAAACATGAAAATTAACAACTTTGAGCCTTAAATAGAAGATATTTTAAGGTTATATATTGATTCGTTTTAAATTTGATGCAGTTTAAACACAAAGCAAAAATTAAGAAAATCATAAAAAATTCACTTTTTGTATGAAAATGTTGATAATGTAGAATAATAAAAATAAAAAACTTTTGCAAAAACACTTTATTCAACATTAATCCAGTTACTTTTGTGCTAGTTTTTTTGTGTTTTAAAAATAAGCCAATTTTCTAACACCCTAAATTGATGGCCGAAATTAAGGCGTGGCCGAAATTAAGTCAGTTATCCTACATATTTTTGGAAATTTTTATTTTGCACAGTATGATAATTATTCGTTGCGATACGCGTACTGATTATTCGGCCTTGCGAAAAAATACACATAAGCGCACCTCTACGCAGACGTCGTCCACCCGTCCGAACTGCAGCCACTCCTGTAGCATGGCGAAGTAGGGGGTCGCGGAGCACTGGAGGAGGTAGAGAATCCGGAGCTCTGCTTTGTCGTCTCCGACGTACTCCAATTGTTTAGCGTGCAGGAAACTCAGAATTTCTCCACCCAACATACTCATCTGCAAATTAAGAGAACAATTATTGTATTATGAACCGATCTAGCATAAAAAATTTCTGAGGCTGGTGTCACATTATGTTTTTTGGGAGGTAGGAAACCGGTACAGAAGGCAAGGGTACACCCTCCAGAGCTACAATTTTTTACCCCTCCTCCTGGAAAAAGTACAGGGGGCCCTTCGTCACCCTCCCCTACAGCTTGTAACAAGAAGCAGGCCTGTGCATTGCCCACCTCGGCATTTTAAATGGAGGGAGGGGAATTCCACTCCCGGGAGCACGGGGGGGCAACTTTTTTGAAACGGGGAGGGCAATAAAACGGGGGGGCAAGCAGGGGAGAAAGAAAAATAGAAAAAAAAGGAGAAAAAAAAAAGAGAAAAAGTAAGGAAAAAAAAGAAAAAAGGGTCAAAAGGCGAAATTTAAGCAAAAATAGGTCTAAAATGGCTAAAAAAGCATTGAAATAGGTTAAAACCTGCAAAAAATTGGCGATGATGGCGTCGTAAATGTCAAAAATGGCGATATAATTTTGGGGTAATTTTTATTTTCGGACGGGGGGGGGGGCATAAAATGGGGGGAAAATCCTCCAATAAAGCGAAAGGGGCATTTCCAGACCGTGCACAGGTCTGAAGAAGGCTATAATGCTTATAAGACGAATACAGAAGAATATAAAAATATATAGGCTAATATTCGTAAGCTGACAAAAAAATTAACTCCAATCTAATCAAAATATAAATTTACAGAGGTGACAAACCTCGTCTATTTTTAGAGCGATTTCAGCTAGAATGGACATCGTAGACATCATATCCTGCAGTTGAAACCATAGTTTATAAAGGTCTGTACCCGTTGTTCTAAAAAAAACATTGTACTAAAAAACATTACGTTGAAACAAAACTATAATTTATAAACTCTTAAATTTATTAGGTATTTCTAACATTAAGATTTATAAATACAAATTTATAAACTTATTAGTTAACAACAATATTAAACTATATTAGTACAATACCTGTGTTCACATTCAATTTGCAAACCTGTTGCCAAGTATTTCTCCAATAAATCATCCAGCGCGGCCGACAGGGCTTGGGAAACTCGACCGAAAATCAAACCTTTTCTCCCTGGAAAATTATAAATTAATTAGTAAATTTTAAGAACCCATCGTTTATTTTTCTATATTGGCTATTCAAAGAAGTAAAATTTTACACCTAGGCATTTGATAAAAACAAAAGCAAAAACAGAAGCATTTTTCTTAATTTTTTTAAGCAAATTATAAAAAAAGTTTTTTTGTAAAACCATTAAAGATGTAGTCTTATAATGGTCAGGTTTGTAATTAGTCTTCCTTTTTTCCCTAGTGAATCTAATTTTAAAAGTATTCGAAAGAAATTGATTTTTTACATTTTTAATCTGATTCTTCAAAAATTCATCAACATTTATGCCGTTCAAAATCCAAAAAAACAAAAAAAACCAATTTTTTATTTAGAAGATAAGGTTTTTAGATTAAATATAATTTGCATAGAACACAATTACACCATTTAAGAAACTTTGATTTCAAAAATTAAAAAAAATCATCGTGTTTGGGGATCGCATGGATTGCTACCCAACTTAAAACACCGTGCAAAATAAGTTGCAGACCTGTCCACTGCCCCCCCAGGGGTTTTATTGGGGAGGCCAATTCTAAAACGGAGGGCTGGGGGCAACTTTTTTGAAAAGGGGGGCAATACAACGAGACTACAGTCTGCTGACGACACCACAGTCTACTCCACTGGAAACAACATAGCCAATATGGAAACAAATCTCACCAATTATCTCAACACTCTAAATCAATAGCTGAATCTCAACCACCTCAAACTATCAACAGAAAAATCAACAGTTACACTTTTCTCTCCATCTTCACAAGAATACAACTACCACCCAAACGTGACCATACAAAACCAACTTTTACCGCTCAACAAAAACCCCAAAATCCTAGGTGTCACTTTTGATCCAAAACTAACCTTCAACAACCACATCACCACCATCAACAACAGGGCATCTAGACGCAATAGCATCCTCAAAGCCCTAGCTGGGACCAGCTGGGGACAACAAAAAGAAACAATAGTAGCCTCATACAAAGCTATAGGACGACCCATCCTCAACTACGAAACACCAATATGGTCACCAAACCTTTCAAAATCCCATTACCAGAAACTTCAATCAACACAAAACTCAGCCCTCAGGATAGCAACTCGTTGCCACAAAATGGCCTCAATAGATCATCTTCATCAAGAAACTAAAGTACTACCAATTGAAAACCACACATCTCTTCTTGCAACACAATTTCTCGCCAAGACTATGCAACAGACTCACCCATCCAACAAAATCACAGCAAATAAATCTAGGCCAAGAGAAATGAAACACACCCTCCAATCAAAATATGGCCCCATAGCAGAAAGTTTCTTCAACCCAAATCTCACCGAAAAAACCATCCAGACTAACATTCACACCTATTTCGTAAAAGAATCTCTATCTCAACTCCAACCCAATCCTCTACTAAAAAGCAAACCCCCTGAAATACACAAAAGCGAACAACACCTTCCAAGAAAACTAAGAGCACTCCTGCGTCCTGTCACAACTAAGATCCGGATTTTGTCATCATCTAAATTCATACAAATCAAGAATAAACCCACTAATCAAAAATGAATGCCCAAAATGCCACCAGAAACCGCATGATGTCCACCACCTTTTCAACTGCACCAAAAATTCTACCGCAATAAAAGTAGAAGACCTATGGTTTCAACCCGCAAAGGCAGCAGCATTCCTGGAGGAAATTACCTGAAAACTCTGGCTATGCTAACTAACTAGGGACAAGCAGGAGAGAAAGAAAAAAAAAGAAAAAATAAGAAAAAAAGAGAAAAAAAGAAGGAAAAAGGGAAAAAAAGGACAAAATAGGTCTAAAATGGCTTAAAATGCATTGAAATATGCTAAAAACTGCAAAAAAATTGCGATGGTGGCGTCATAATAGGTAAAAAATGCCCCATAATTTTTGGGTAGTTTTTTTCATTTTTAAGGTTTTGAGGGGGCAAAAAAACGGGGGCGCAAATCCTCCAATCAAGCGGGGTGGACATAGGTGTTTTTGGTCAGGTCCGCTAGGGGGTCTACCCTCGTGTGGAAGGCCAAAATTTTTAGGGGGAGTCTAGGGGGGTCCGGACCCCCCGGGCTTTTTAGGGGGGTCGACCCCGAGTGCGAAATTTCAAATTTAGGGGGGGTCAGGGGGTCCGATTTTTTAACAAAGTTTTTTAAATCAATAAATTAAGTGTTTTTAGGTCTAATATTGAATTTCATATACTAAAAGTCTATTTAGGCCTAAAAAGTGTATTTAAACACTGTTTTCAGCTAAGAAACCATGTTTTTGACAGTATATAAAAGATTATATTTCCAAATCGGTCGGGAGCGGGGAGGGGGGTCAGCCTCGCTAGGGGAGGGTCAGGCCGGACCGCTCTCGAGCTTTTGGGAGGAGGGGTGGGGCTCTTGGATTTTTTCTAGGGGGGGGGGTCCGAAATTTAGAATCTAGGGGGCACCCCTCTGTCCCCTCCAAAAAACACCTATGCGGGTGGGCCATTTTCAGACCGTGCACAGATCTGAAGTTTTGGCGTGTTTCAAAGGTCACCACATTAAACTTGATGGTAAATTAATATAAGTGGGGTGAGGTTATCGGCTAGAGTCGTAATAAAAGGCGGAAAAACAGTGGGTTATAGTGTAGCTGGTAGGTTATAAAACTCACCTGCCAAAATTGATAAAAAAATAACATAGGTTAGGGAGGGTTGCACTTCTATATCTATAATTCGAAATTTCTGTTCTAAAACTGAAATCAAAATTAAAAAAATAAAAAAACTATTTGCTTTAAAATCAAACCCGATCGATCCAAAGGGAGCAAGAATTTCTTTACATTTTACTTACCCACAACAATCTCTATTACGCCTTTGTCCACCAACCTCGTGTCCTATTAGTCGCCCTAATTACTCTTTTTTATGCTTATGCTTCCATCTTTAATTTGAAACAATAATAAAAATAAAACTCTATACTGTTAAAAGTAACTTCTCTATACTGTTAAAAGTAACTTATACTTGGAAAAATGGGATAACGGTATCGAAAATTTTTTACAAACACACAACAGTTTTTTTCAAATGCTCACACATTAACACGGCCTTGCGACTAAGGCCCGACGCCCCACGGGATATCCGGTCCGGTCCAGGCAGGATATTCAGCCATTTTCCGGTCCAGCCGGACTTTTCAAATATCTGGCCGGACTTTTTTATATTAATAAATCAAAATTATCTTTTGCTTTTAAAGTAATAACTGTTAGTATTTTTATATTTATTTTTTGAAAAACCATTGCACAATTTATATTGGAATCTTTACCATGTTTATTATTATTTTAAAATTTTATTTTACTTAGTTATTAATACTATAATACACTTACTAAGTTTGTTCTTTGATTTATTTTGTCACAATAAAATAAATGTTTTAAATTTTAGTTACAGGTTTCCTGCCATTAGTTGTTTGCTACAAATATTTCAAGTTTTTCAATTATTTAAAAATTTAATTTATAAAAAGTTTTATTTATAATTTTTTTTATTTGTTCTGCGGTTGGTTTCTTAGAACAGAAGTAGAAAATCTAGAAAGTAATAAACAAAAGGCGCTATAAAATGAAAAAATTTGCACTAGTTTATTTTGGAAGATGAAACAACATAAATCAAGTGTATGGTTTTGGAAATTTTTTATGAATAAGACCAGAGATAAATGAAAAGGGGGGCAGGGTGGGGTGGGGTCCACCCCCCCCCCTAGCCTCGAAATTTTGGGACCCTCTCCTAGACAAAAATCAAGGGTCCCCACCATAGGTGTTTTTGGTCGGGTCCGCTAGGGGGGGTCCACCCCCGGGTGGAAGGCCAAAATTGTTAAGGGGGGGGTCCGGACCTCTGGCTTTTTAGGGGGGGTCGACCCCGGGTGCGCGAAGGGGTTTTTAATCGTGTCCTATTTTTTTATCGAAGTTTAAAATTACAATTTTTTTGTATTATTATAATTATAGTTACTATAAAACTTTTAGTTTATGGTTTTTGATCGATCTCGAAATTTTGCTCAGAATATAACAGAAGTTTCTTTGGAAGGATTTTATGGTGGTGAAAGGTAACTTACTACCCATAACTATTTTATTTTTTTATGTTATCTTGTCATATCAAATGTAGATTAAATTTACTTGTATAAGAATTTAAAACAATAATGTAAAAATAAAATATTTTCAACACATTTATTTATTATGTTCTAGGTAATACTATTGTTGTAAAATTATAAAAAAATATTACGCATTGCGCAGTCACCGTTATGCGATTGAAAATTTCAGAGGGATCGGCAGTGCATACCCGAAACTTTTTAAAAGTTTTTTCATTGTTGGAAGTTTTTACATTGCTGAGTGAGTGTTTGCAGCACCGCTAAAGTTAAAGGAGGCATAGGTGTTTTTGGTCGGGTCCGCTAGGGGGGGGTTCACCCCCGGGTGGAAGGCCAAAATTGTTTAGGGGGGGTCCGGACCTCCCTGGCTTTTTAGGGGAGGTCGACCCCGGGTGTGCGATTTCAAATTTAGGGGGGGGTCAGGGGGGTCCAATTTTTTAGCAAAATTTTTTTAACTCAATAATTTAAGTGTTTTTAGGTCTAATATTGAATTTTATGTATTAAAACAGCCTATTTAGGCCTAAAAAGTGTATTTAAACACTGTTTTTAACTAAAAACCCGTGTTTTTGACAGTAAATAAAAAAACATACTTCCAAATTGGTCTGGGGGAGGGGGGTCAGCCTCGCTAGGGGGGGGGGTCAGGCCGGACCGTTCTCGAGCTTTGGGGGGAGGGGGCCCCCTGAATTTTTTCTAGGGGGGGGGTCCAAAATTTTGGTTCTAGGGGGGGTGCACCCCTCTGTCTCCCCCCCCCAAAAAAAACACCTATGCCCCCCACTCCCGCCAAATTTCCGAATTTTTTACCCCTGACCCTCCTCTAGATTTTGAAATCTGACCCCCCCCCCCCTCCCCCCCTCGGGAAAGTTTTAGGCACCTTTTTTATACTAAATTTTCTACCAAAAACGTGAATTTTCATCACATATTCATGCTTTTACACCCTTTTTATACCAGAATATTGCTTTTTAATCAATAAAATGTAAAATTATCCTATAAAAAGAACAAATTATTAAAGTTATTATGGTTTAAAACTGTTTTGCTTTGGACACCGGACCCCACCTGATCCCCCTCTAGATTTCAAAATTTCGCACCCCGGGTCGACCCCCCCCCTAAAAAGCTAGGGGGGTCCGGACCCCCCTGGGACCCTCCTTTTAGAATTCAAAATTCGATTTACCCCGGGTAACCACCCCCCCTAGCTTCCCCGACCGTTCTCATCTATGTCGCCCCCCGGGGTTTTATTGGGGGGGGCAATTCCAAAACGGGGGGCACGGGGGGGGGGGCAACTTTTTTGAAACGGGGGGGAGGCAATAAAACCGGGGGGAAGCAGGGGAGAAAGAAAAAAAGAGAAAAAAAGAAGAAAAAAAAGAAAGAAAGAAGGAAAAAGGGAAAAAAGCGAAAACAAGGTAAAAATAGGTCTAAAATGGCTTAAAATACATTGAAAAAGGCTAAAAACTGCAAAAAATTTACGGTGATGGCGGCATCATATGTCAAAAAGGGCGTCATAATTTTGGGGTACTTTTTTTATTTTTTGGTGGGGGGAGGGGCAATAAAACGGGGGGCAAATCCCCAATAAAGCGGGGAGGGGTAATTTCCAGCCCGTGCACAGGTCTGCATGTGTAATAGAATGTCTTGTGAAATCTGTTTAGAAACAATAGCAAATAAAGGCAAACCGGTTTTGCAGATGCTTTATTTTTTGTCAGGGAGGTTAGATTCAGAAAATTTAGTAGTTTAATGTTTGATGCAATTTTTTGCTACAATTTTTTTTAATCTTTTTAATTATTTTAAAAAATTTATTTATAAAAAGTTATAATCATTTTTTTTTAAATTGTTCTGCGGTTGCCTTATCAAAAGTGAAAAATCTGGGAAGTAATTAACAAAGTGATGCGCTTTAAAAATGTTATGTAAAACTTTGCACTGGTTTCAAATGCAAGATGAAAGTCCGGTCCTACCAGACTTTTTGTTCAGTCCGGTCCAACCGGACCAAAAATTGCTGGTCCCGTCGCGTCTTACTTGTGACCAGAGGACATATGAGCGAACCCCGCAGCGGTTCCTGATCGCCTCCGAGAGTGGGAAGAGGGGTGAGCAAGGTGAGCGTGCATAGGTGAGAAAGGCGAGAAGGGTAGGGTCCACCCCCTAGCCTCAAAATTTGGGACCCCTCTAAGAAAAAAATCTAGGGGGCCCCCCTTCCCTCCAAATTTTCGAATTTTTTACCCCTGACCCCCCTCTAGATTTTGAAATCTGACCCCCCTCCTCTCCCTCGGAAAAATTTTAGGTACTTTTTCTATACTAAATTTTCTTCTAAAAACGTGAACACATATTTATGTTTTTACACTTTTTTTATACCAGAATATCGCTTTTTATTCAATAAAATATAGTATTATCCTATATAAAGAACAATTATTACACTTATTATGGTTTAAAACTGTTTTGCTTTGGACACCGGACCCCCTGACCATAGGTGAGAAAGGGGGAGGGGCAGGGTTGGGTCATTCCCCCCCTAGCCTCGAAATTTTGGGACCCCCCTAGACGAAAATCTAGGAGGCCCCCTCCCGCCAAATTTCCGAATTTTTTACCCCTGACCCTCCTCTAGATTTTGAAATCTGACCCCCCCCCCCTCCCCCCTCGGGAAAGTTTTAGGCACCTTTTTTATACTAAATTTTCTACCAAAAACGTGAATTTTCATCACATATTCATGCTTTTACACCCTTTTTATACATGAATATGGCTTTTTATTCAATAAAATGTTGTATTATCATATACAAAGAACAATTAATAAAGTTATTATGGTTTAAAACTGTTTTGCTTTGGACACCGGACCCCACCTGACCGCCCTCTAGATTTCAAAATTTCGCACACCGGGTCGACCCCCCCCTAAAAAGCTAGGGGGGTCCGGACCACCCTGGGACCCCCCTCCTAGAATTCAAAATTCGATTTACCCCGGGTAACCACCCCCCCCTAGCTTCCCCGACCGTGCTCACCTATGCCCCTGACCCCTCTAGATTTAGAATTTTGCACCTCGGGTCGACCCCCTTAAAAAGCTAGGGGGGTTCTGCGGACCCCCCTGAGACCCTAGAATTCAAAATTCGATTTACCCCAAAGTAACTACCACCCCCCTAGCTGCCGGTACCGTTCTCACTTATGGGAGCGTGCCGGACGGACAAGACCAGGGCTGAACAAAACTCTGGCCGTTGGTAAAAGACACACACACGGTATCAAAACTGACGAACAATTTTAAAATAATATTAATAATTAAACTAAAATTTATTACTGTGTTAAAACACACTTACGCTCGGCAAAACGGACGACGGTGTCGAAATTGACGAACATGGGTAGAATCCGCAGGGTCAACTGCCGCAGTCCGCTGTCCAGAGCCGGGTTGACCTCAAAGAAAACCGTCCGGTTGGCGTCCTCCTCGCGACCGCACGCCATCACGTGATAGTCACCGCTAATACCCTATATCGATTTATTAAATAATTATAATACTATTTGTTATTTATACGAGTTAATTAAAACTATAAACAAATGTATTAATATTATTCATAAATAGGCATGTGTCCAACATACGCATCCAGACTGGCGGATTTTTAAATTCACATCTGCGGATGTCTAGCATAGATGTTTTTGGGGGGGGGACAGAGGGGTGCACCCCCCCCCTAGAGCCAAAATTTTGGACCCCCCCCCTGAAAATTCAGGGGGGCCCCCCTCCCCCAGCTCAGAGGTTGACTCCCCCCCCCTGGAGGCTACCCCCCTCCCCCCCTCTCAATTTTGTATATTTTTTATTTCTGTAAAACATAGGTTTTTAGTTAAAAACAGTGTTTAAATACACTTTTTAGGCCTAAATAGGCTGTTTTAAACATAAAATAAATATTAGACCTAAAAACACTTAAATTATTTAGTTTTAAAATTTTGCTGAAAATTGACCCCCCTGACCCCCCCTAAATTTGTCTCGCACCGGTCCCCCCCCTAAAACCAGGGGGGTCCTGACCCCCCTGGCCCCCCCCCCCCCTAAAAAATTTTGGCCTTCCACCCGGGGTGGACCCCCCCCCCTAGCGGACCCGACCAAAAACATCTATGATGTCTATATTGCTTATTTTTATTTCTAAAATTATCTAATACTAATTTTTTATAGATTTTTTAAGCCCTTTCAAATCCAAAATTTGAGGTCTACGTCTGAATGAATGTTTTAGTAATAAAAAGCTCAAAATTGTAATAAAAACGCCTTTTACCTAGCAGACCAGTCACCTGTGCATACATGGGCAAGTTGGCCCGGAGTGGGGGTTAAACCCCAAATTAGGGGGGTTAAAATCCGAGAAACGCAAAATACCCATATCGTTTTTTTTCTGGAGTGCATTGTACCCATATCGTTTTTCGATTTTGAAGGTAAAATAGGTTTAAAAAACGCTAATTTTAGGTCAAAAAGCTCTTTTTATAGCATTTTTGAGCTTTTTATTGCTTAAAACATCCATTTTGACCTCAAAACTTATGTTTTTAGACAGTTAGAAGTCATTTTAAACACTTTTTTTTTCTTCATTTTTCCAAAATTGGGGGTAACCTTTTCTCCCCCCCCCCAACTTCTGAGTGGGGGGGAGTTAAAGTGTTAAACCCCCTTTCTCAGAATTCGGGAGGGGTTAACCCCCCCCAATCCCTTCCCCGTGCCCATGCATGGACCTGTGCACTGCCCCCTCCCGGGGTTTTATTGGGGGGGGCAATTCCAAAACGGGAGGGGCACCGGGGGGCAACTTTTTTGAAACGGGAGGGGGCAATAAAACGGGAAGCAAGCAGGGGGAAAATAGAAAGAAAAAAAGAGAAAAAAAGAAGGGAAAAGGGAAAAAAGGGATGGAAAAGTAAAAAAAAGGTTTAAAAAATAGGTCTAAAAGGCATAGAAATAGGCTAAAAACTGTAAAATTTCCTTCAAAAATGAAAAACGATATTGCTAAAATAAACTCCAAAACTGAAAAGAATATGGTAAAAAAAATGCATTAAATAAATCTCCGCATGCGAGGATTTCTGCATTTGAAAATTCGCATCTGCATCTACGGATGTCAAAAAATGACATCCGAGCACAACCCTATGACCATAAGTATGATAAATACTTTTACTATACTTTTTTGTCTTCTGGTTTTCAAAACCAAAAGTAGCTTTAATTTTTCAACCGTTAATTTATACTAACCTAATTTAGGTAGTAATTAATTCTTAAAAAGACAATAAAGATCAAAAATAACAACGTTTGTGCGATTCAGCTTAATTGGTCATGATTTTACCTGAAGGCAAGCAATTAAATCATCAATGATTTCTTTTTCTTGGTCTTCTCTAGTGTATAACTGAACATCGTCTTTGAACTAAAAAACATCCACTATTTTAACTATAAATTATAAAATACGGAAACAATGAGTAAAAGCAAATAATTTGAGTAAACATACCAAAGTAGGTTATTATTCAATCTTTTACATAACTATTAGTTACGCACTAATATGTTCATATAACATTTTATTGTTCCGTTGGTATGGTTATTTTTCTGTGGTAAAAACAAACAAAATACTTCCGGTTCTTCCACGTCGAAAGCTCTGGAATCCAAAGTGTGTTTTCTTTCTGGCCATAAATTAGCAGCTTTCAATGATGCGATTACTAAAATACATAATAACAATAACGAAAAAAATGTTTACTTGCTTAATAATAATAAAAATTTTACGCAGCATACTTATAAAAGACCTGTGCACTGCCCCCGGGTTATAATGGGGGAAGGCAATTCCAAAACGGGGGGCACGGGGGGAGCAACTTTTTTTAACGGGAGGGGGCAATAAAACGGGGAGGGCAAGCAGGGGGAAAAGAAAAAAAAGAGAAAAAAAGGAGAAAAAAAGGGAAAAGGAAAAAGGGACAAAAAAAGCGAAAATAAGGTAAAAATATGTCTAAATGACTTAAAATCCATTGAAATAGGCTAAAAACTGCAAAAAATTCGCGATGATGGCGTCATAATAGGTAAAAAATGGCGTTATAATTTTGGGTACTTTTTCATTTTTTTCGCGGGGGGGGCGATAAAACGGGGGGCAAATCCTCTAATAAAGTGGGGGGGCATTTTCGAACTGTGCACAGGTCTGCTTATAATAATTATCTTTAAAAACGAAATTATTACCTTCTCTTTCTCTCTGTTTTTTCTTTGACTCTTTTTCAATATAGTTTTCATCGGCCTAAATAATAAATTACGAATTATGCTAATAAAACTATTAATGAAATATTAACCAAAATAAACTGATCAAGCGTTATTATTTCAGTAAAACTTAACGCATATCGAATACAAATTATAAATATGTTTTTCACTGAAGTAGATTTTTTTAAAAGCATTATACAATAAAATAACATTTTGCATGATTAAAAAAATTATTTAGGTATTTCGCTTTTTCAGCTGGTTTAAAACAAACTAAACAACCAACCTGAAAACTGAATTTAATAGTTTTAGTAGGGGCTGATGAACCATTCGAGTCTGGGTGCTTTTCTTTTTGAATTCCTATTTTCACCCTACCCGGAATCGCACTTAGAGGCGGCTCGCCTAAAAAATTTTCAATAAAAATTAAATTTGCGTAGGACAAACGGACAACCCGACCGAAAGTTAATAATAATTTTAAGGTTTCATAATTTTACAACTTGCTTACTATAATATTGGAATTATAAAATAAGATATATTATGAATTAAAACGATATCTGACTTATAATTTGGGCTTCCGATTTGCTGTTATCATCTTGAGGAGTTGACGTTTTCTGAATGGAAATATCATTATGATCAACGACCGCTGTGCTTGGTGTACGAATCTATAAGTGATTTAATACCAATTAATCAAACTATTTATAAGTGATTCAATGCCAGTTAATCAATTTTTTCTCCAATTTAATGCCAATTAAGCAAACTATTTTTAATTCAGTGTGCATTATTTCTATTTTTCTTACGCTTCATCTTTTACTCCTTTAACGTTTTCGGTTTTAAAAAAAATAAAAAATTACAGCACGCCACTATTGGTTAATGAAGTACAAAAAAAATGCACGTTTCCCTTTTTTATTACCCCTCCCTTGCAATTTTTTTACTAAAAAAATCGTGATTGTGAAAATAAATAGACTATGTTCACACAAAGCATGAATAAAAAATGTTCTTTAACGTTGTACCACCTGGGAAACAGCTTGTTGAAACTTTGGATCCCACTGTTTGATTTCTGCTAGTGATTGAACAAATGCGTTGGCTAGCTGTGTGCTAAAAAATTATAATCCATTAGTATTGTACAAAAATTATACTTTTTTATAAAACCATAATCAGCATGGCCGCCTAAATTATGGGACGTACGAATTTTCTACTACACTGAAATACTTCACAGAATATCATATTGATTGGAATTCTGTTTCAGAAAGTTAAATTATAAAGATAATATATTATTAAAAATAATATTTTATATGGAGATAATATTTTTGTTGCATTATTAAAAAAAATTTCATTAAATTTTTTTATGGTTTTCGCGGCCGTTTTTATGTTTCGGGTGTACTGTGCATCAGGTGTTTTTGGTCGGGTCCACTAAGGGGGTCCACCCCCGGGTGGAAGGCCAAAAATTTTTAGGAGGGGGTCCGGAGTCCGGACCCTCCCTGGCTTTTTAGGGGGGGTCGACCCTGGGTGCGAGATTTTAAATTTAGGGGGGTCAGGGGGGTCCAATTTTTTAACAAAATTTTTTAACTCAATAATTTAAGTGTTTTAGGTCCAATATTGAATTTTATGTACTAAAACCGCCTATTTAGGCCTAAAAAGTGTATTTAAACACTGTTTTTAACTAAAAAACCGTGGTTTTGACAGTAAATAAAAAATATACTTCCAAATTGGTCGGGAGGGGAGGGAGGGGGGTCAGCCTCGCTAGGGGTGGTCAGGCCGGACCGCTCTCGAGCTTTGGGAGGGGGGGGGGCCCCTGGATTTTTTCTAGGGAGGTTCCAAAATTTTGGCTCTAGGGGGGGGGTGGACGGTGGACCCCTCTGCCCCTCCCCAAAAAAACACTTATTCTGTGCATCCCTGTAATAGCGGAACAACACTACACAACAACACTACGATTAAGTAGACAACTAGGACTACAACTAGAAGTAGAACTACACAACAATTAAGTTATGCCAACAGCAAAAATTACAGGGCAAACCTCGATTTGTTTTTTGTATTTTTTTAGTTTTTGCAACATTCCAATTTAATTTAAAATATATCTTTATCAAACATCATTTATTAATACTTAAAATTAGTTCCTAAAAATTTGAGAAAAAAAAGATATGAAAAAAAACAGTGTTGTTAAAATCAGAACCAAATTATTTTCAAATAATTCATTTTAAAATAAAAATTTAGTTTTGACACTTGTTTTAAAACAACTTTCTATTTTGTAGCAAATGCAATAATTTGCTTCAAATATTGTTTCGTTTGTGTAAAAAACATTATGATAATACTGTGACTTGACGAACCAAAGATAGTCGAAAACAACCACGCGTACAAAAATTTAAAGAGCGAAATTTATTTGGCCGACACAAAAATTGAACTTCTTAACTTCCTAAGTAGATTTTTGCCTAGTATATTAATTAAACCACACGACTATACAACATATTAAGCAAGAGAAAATCGCCTTTTCTTATCGTCTGTCTACTATTACATAAGACAAGACACATACGCATACGCGTAATGTATTACGGTAACTTTTAAACAATTTACTCTTTAGGTAAGTTGTTGTGTTTGTGTTTATTGGTAAGTAAGTAAAAGGTGGTTTTCCGTCACCTTAGTCATCAGTGACTTGTTATAAAGACTTAACAACACAGGGGAATGGCTAAAGACCCAAGTTCACCCATAGGATAGGTAAGAACGAAAGATTTGATGCTCTTCCTTTTTAACCAAAAAATTTTGGCTCCCTCTAGAAAAAAAATCGGGTGTTTTCCTCCATTCCTCCCAAGTATAAAAAAAAAGAATTAAATAAAACCACCTTGAAATCCTGACACTAATGACCCTCTTCCCTCTCTGAAGTTTGAGTTTTTTGATACTTCCGAATCCACCCTAAATTAGAGGGGTTTTCCCCAGCACTAAAACCGCTAAAAATAAGGTATTAGGGAATATTTCCTAAAAATCTAAAACAATGCACACCTATAAACAAAGGTAACCCCTTGACCCATAGGTGGGCAAACCGGATTTTGGGGGGTACCCCCGAAATTTGGGGGGCGGTGTCTTAAAAAAATTTTTGGGGTATACGTCAAATACCCCATTTTTAGCGTTTTTAGTACTGGGACTCCCCAAATTTTAGGAGGGGGTGTTTGGGGTACCCCCAAAATTTAGGGGGGTCGGCTATAATCGGAATTTTTGGGGGGTATAACTCCCCCCATGGGTGGGCAGCCTCCCGGATTTTGGAGGGGGTATACCCGACCCCCGAAATTTGGGGGGTAGTGTCCCAAAAATTTTTTGTCTCCAAATACACCCATTTTTAGCGTTTTTAGTACGGGGACGTGGGACCCCCCCAATGGGGGTATAACCCCCCAACCCCCCTGCCCACCTATGCCCCCAACCCCCCCCCCCCCCCTCCGCCCAGCTATGCCCTGACCAAGGGCGTAGCCAGGGGGGGGGGTTGTAGGGGTGGCAACCCCCCCCTTTTGGGTTGGCGGAGGTAAAAATTTTGGGGTCCGAAGAGAACAATTTTAAAAAATTTCCTCGCGCTTCGCTCCGCTCAGCGCTCGACATTTATATACCTTTTTACAACATTTATGTGATGTTTTTAATGAATTTTAAAGACAATTTTAGAAAATTTTTTCGTGCTATCGCACGATTTTTAATGTTATACCTTTTTAAACCGGAAATTTTTGAAATTTAACTTAAAAAACAATGCAAATAACAACAAAAAGAATCACCTAGCGCGAAGCGCAAAAAATTTTACCCTTTTTTAATGTCTTTTTTACGGTATTTTGAAAATTTGGAGTACAACCCCCTACAACCCCCCCCCCTTTTGAAAAATTTGTATGGAGTACAACCCCCCCCCCTTTCCGAAATCCTGGCTACGCCCCTGGCCCTGACCATAGGTGGCCGAGCGGAGGTACTCCCCACTTTATTTTAAAGCCAAGAAAACCTCGGCACCTTAACTTTCTTAAAATGGATGATAATAATATACCATATTTTGGTCTTTTACTCTGTTCTATTTTAATTCAAAATATTTAAAAGGCAAAATCTTGAGAAAACACTTAGTTGTCAGATTAGCATCCCAATTTTTACTTTTTAGCTTACCTGAACGCGCTCACCTTTGTACTGAATTAAAACTCTTTATTGAGCTCTAAAAAATTTCAAAAAAAAGTTGAGCACTTATTACTTTCTTGATTTTAGGTCTTCAAATGCTTGCGCTGTTAAAGTGTTGGAAGAAGATCCTGGCATATTGGCAATCAAGTCTTGTACTGAAACCTAAATTATATTTTATTTTATTATTACATTTTTTATGTTGCAAGCTTTGATTACTATAAAAAAACTTAAAACATAAATCTTCATACAGATACAACCATAGGTGGGCAGGGGGGTTGGGGGTTATACCCCCCTCAAAATTTCGGATTTTGCTGACACCCCCCCCCTTAAATTTGGGGTAGTCGGGGACACCCCCCCCCCCAAATTCGCCTCCCAAAGAAAAATTTTTAAGTGTTATAAAAGGACTAAAAAATTTTTCCGCGCTTCGCGCGGAGTGTTTATTACCTTATTTTCCCGTTTATTACCTTTTATTACCTTTAAATTCCCCTGCTACGCGGGCAGTTTAAATTTCCCTGCTACGCGGGCAGTTTAAATTGGCAATTTATCGTAGTTTTTCAATTTCAAATCGATTATCCCATTCAGTAGTTATGGCATAAATGTTTAATAAAACTACTATAAAACACTATTATCTTTTTTTAACGTTTTAAACACATTATATAAATGTATAGTATAGCTATAAAAAACCTTAAATTTTGTAATTACTATCATTTGGAATTAAAATTTCTAGTGTATTTTAGCGCCGTCTTAAATTATAAATTTTCTCCTCCAGGGGGCATTGTTCCCCCGAACCCCCTGACTGAATTTTTAAGATCACAAAAAATTATGTAGAAATTAGGTAAAAAAACAAAAGTAAAAGGTATGTTCACGCGATCACCAGGAGACGATTTTTAAGCCGTTTTTAGTATATATTTTAAAAAATTTTCGCCTCCGGCGGCTGGGGGGACACCCCCCAGACCCCCCGGCCGACGCTTCGCGTCGGCTGGCGCCGCTACGCGGCGCCAGCGCTTCGCGCAGCTTTGACAACACTTTTTCTCCCGTCCCCCAGACTGACGCCCCCGAAATGAAGACTGCTCCTTCACTGCTCATTTTTATTAAAAGTATTAAAAAAAATAAAATTTATAAGTTGCAATAAGATCTTATTTTAATTTTACACAGTTTTAAAGCATTTATAAGCTTGTTTTACGTTTTTTTACGCGTTTTAAGCTCATTTTAAGGCAGCGCGGAAATATTGGGTACACCCCCCCTTAAAATTTGGGTCTTACTGGACACCCCCCCTAAAATTTGACCCCCCCCCTATACCCCCCCCAAATCCGAGAGGCTGCCCACCTATGGATACAACGCAACCTATTTTTAGTTAACAAATAAATATTGTCTCATTAAATAGTATAGAATTCGGAAACTAATACAAAAAATAATCTTAATAAATTAAAATCACTACAAATTAATAGGTAGGTAACCTGAAATTTGGCAGATCTTGGAGTAGCGATACTTTTTTCAAGTTCTCCTGCATAATACTGGGTTTGCTCGGTGTCTTCATCGCTGAAAAAAGATTATTTGATATTAACAGTTGACACATAAATTTAGAGCGACATAGATGAGATTAATTTTCAAATCAAATTTAAATAACTTTAATAACTATGAATAATAATTTTGAGAGGATAATAGTAGATGATCAGGAAAGGGAGCCCCTACTAATTTTGCTTGGTACAAGTCCCATACGTGTACCAATTATCGATTTGACTGATCGAAAAGTAAAATACGCATGTGAAAAATTCTTAAACCCCAAATTGAACTCGTACACCTCAATTTTGAAGTTATTTTTTTTTCGATTTAAGTCTTCTGTAAAAACTTATGAGCCCATTTAAGCCCAAAAATTGTCTATTTTTGGTATGTACAATTTATGTTGCTAAAAAAAAATTTTGTTAAGCAACAAAATAAATTAAAAATTATACTTTTACATTGCTAAAAGTCTGAAAAATCTTAAAATATCTAAAAAATTTAAAAATTCGTTGGTCACATGGACCACCAAAAACATAAACAAAATTTTTTACTTGGCTTTAAAATTGGCTCTTATTAAAGCTTATTTTTGCTTATATTAGTTATCCTAAGCCTAAGCAAAACCTAAAAATTAAGCTTAATTTTATTTTTACATATTTTTATTTAATTTTAATATGTTTTTGACGAATTTTCATTTTTTTTAAATTTAAATTTTGCCCATTTTTAACTGGTTTGGGTGTACCCCGCATACATGGGCAAGTTGATCCGGAGTGGGGGGGTTAAACCCCAAATAAGGGGGATAAAATCCGAGAAACGCAAAATACCTATATCATTTTTTTCTGGAGTGCATTTTACCCATATTGTTTTTCGATTTTAAAGAAAAAAAATAGGTAAAAAACGCTAATTTTCGGTCAAAAAGCCCTTTTTATGCATTTTTGAGCTTTTTACTGTTTAAAACATTTATTTTGACCTCAAAACTTAAGTTTGAAGGCAGTTAGAAGTCTCAGAGCATTATGTCCTATGTTAAAACAATTCTGGAGTACGCTAGTGCAGTTTGGAACCCTTATTTTATTTACAAAAAGATATAAACATTTTGGAAAAAGTGCAACAAAATTTCACTAGGCGGTTTTGGTTTTGTTCACCTGTTGGTTATGAACAATGACTGGATTACCTAGGTTTGGAAAGATTAAAGGACCGAAGAAACAAAATTGATTTATATGAGTGCTTTAAAATTATACATTGTTTAAACAATTTGCAAGCCAATGATTTTTTTAAGTTTAACCTGCAGCCCACCCGTGGTCATCCCTTTTTTTTTTGTTGAGTTTGCCAGTTTCCAGGGTTTCTATCAACCTTGGGTAGGTCCGTCCGGCACGCCTCTTGCCTTGCTCA
>JASAMX010026095.1:0-23456 GCA_030248175.1 Microlaimidae sp. YZB2_3
TCCTAGTTACATCCATCTGTAACCAGAATTTAAAATACAATAAAATTTAAAAGAAAAGTATGAGAATAAAAAAAAATCATTAAATCATTTAAAGCTAATCTTAACGGCCGCCGGTTACAAGACTAGACTTGAAATAGTTATATAATCAGCAGACCTGTGCACTGCCGCCCCCCCCGGGTTAAAACGGGGGGTGGGGGGGCAATTTTCTTAAATAGGGGGGCAGAGGGGGGGCAACTTTTTTGAAATAGGGGGACAATAAAACGGGGGGGGCAGCTGGGGAAAAGAATAAGAAAAAATGGAGATAAAAAGAAGGGAAAAGAGAAAAAAGGGGCAAAAAAAGCAAAAATAAGGTAAAAATAGGTCTAAAATAGCTTAAAATGCATTGAAATAGGCTAAAAACTGCAAACAATTTGCGATGATGGCGTCATCATAGGTCAAAAATGGCGTCAAAATTTTAGGGTACTTTTTTTCATTTTTTGGCGGGGAGGGGGGAATAAAACGGGGGGGGGGCTAATCCTCCAATAAAACAGGGGGGCATTTCCAGACCATGCACAGGTCAGAATTAGTGTCCATTTTTATTATTTTATTATTTGATTTGTTCCAGGAATCAAAACACCAAACTTTTGACTTTGAAATTGGTAAAACAGCTAGAAATTCTAAACAGGTAAAGTTTTGGATTCTTTCAAAGTTTGGTTCAAAATAATGAATGCTTAGCCACAAACCTTTCAAGGGGAGAAAGAAGGTAGATGGGTTTGAGGGCAAGCTCAACCTTGAAACCACTTTGTTGCCGTCAGGGTCATAGGTGTTTTTGGTCGGGTCCGCTAGGGGGGGTCCACCCCCGGGTGGAAGGCCAAAATTTTTTAGGGGGGGTCCAAATTTCAAAATTTCAATTCCAAATTTTTTTAACTCAATAATTTAAGTGTTTTTAGGTCTAATATTGAATTTTATGTATTAAAACAGCCTATTTAGGCCTAAAAAGTGTATTTAAACACTGTTTTTAACTAAAAACCTGTTTTTGACAGTAAATAAAAAATATACTTCCAAATTAGTTGGGAGGGGACGGTGAGCGGGGTCAGCCTCACTAGGGGGGGGGGGTCAGGTCAGAGACTGGCCCCTGACTCAGGGGCCAGTCCACTAACAACATGTTAGTGGACTAGCCAAGTCAGCCAAATATGAAAAAGAAATTATTTTTAAGGTTTTTTCCAACATTTTTAAAAATTATTCTTCAGTTTTAATATTTTTGTTGTAGTTAATCAAAATAAATTATTTACACCGCATTTATTGGTAAATAAAATAATAAAATAATTTAATTTAATTTAAAAAAATAGCTTCATTATCCAAATAATAATTAATAGCTTATAAACTAAACAAATTTTATTTCAATGTTATAATATTATGTTTTCCATTTCAAACCTAAAAATTTGTTAATTTTTACAGGAGATTAAAAGTGAATTCAAGCTATAAAAGGTTTTTTAACAACTGTCTGGTTAGTTGGCAGTTAACATGCAAATAGTGTATTGGATCAATGAGATCTCTGCCTTAAAAGCAACTCCCACAGAGGAGCATAGATCATAGGTGGACAGAGGGATTGGGAGGAGTGTCTTCGGCCAACACTCTTCCTCAAATTTAAGGGTACTCTGGACATCCCCCATCCTAAAATTTTGCAGGTCCCCTCCCAGTACTAAAAACCTATAAATAGAGTTTTTGACGTTTACCTCAAAAACATTTTTGGAACAACCCCAAAATTTTGTGGGACATGCATATCCTCTCTCAAAATCAGAGTGCCTGCCCACAAATGTCACAGATACACAGTTCTGCAGTTAAAATTTTTTTCTTTACAAATTTGCCGTTATTGTGTAGAGTAATCAAAAGTATTACAAAAACTATGATGTGGATTATTCTATCATACTATAGATTATCCCACAGTTTGTAGTAGATTTTTAAATAATGAAAAATTGACTATGTGCAATAATCTTCCTATAATTAGAACAACTGTTTAACTCACAGTCAGACATTCTTTTACTCTTTACCATTCTATGTAGTGGTTTGGTTTATAATGTTTTACGTTTTTTTTTCAAATTTTAAACAATTTTTATTATTATCTATCATTCAAATATCTCCATAGCTGAGAAAGGGGGTAAGATGGGGTCCCCTCCCCTAGCCTTGCAGCAATTTTGGGACCCTCCCCATAGGTGAGAACGGTCAGGGAAGCTAGGGGGGTGGTTACCCGTAAATCAAATTTTGGTGGGTGAATCAAATTTTGGGGTGGTAAATCAAATTTTGAATTCTAGGAGGGGGGTCCGGACCCCCTAGCTTTTTAGGGGGGGGCACCCAGGGTGCAAAATTTTGAAATCTAGAGGGGGGTCAGGTGGGGTCTGGTGTCCAAAGCAAAACAGTTTTAAACCATAATAACTTTAATAATTTTTTTATAGGATAATACTACATTTTATTGAATAAAAAGCTATATTCTGGTATAAAAAGGGTGTAAAAGCATGAATATGTGATGAAAATTGTTGTTTTTGGAAGGAAATTTAGTATAAAAAAAGTACCTAAAAATTTCCCAAAGGGGAGAGGGAAGTCAAATTTTATATTCTAGAGGGGGTCAGGGGTAAAAAATTTGGAAATTTGGAGGGAGGGGCCTCCTAGATTTTTGTCTATGGGTGGGGTCCCAAAATTTTGAGGCTAGGGGGGTGGACCCCCCTGCCTCCCCCCTTTCTCACCTATGACCCTCCCCCCTGGAAGAAAATATAGGGCAACCCTCCTCCAAATTTTCAAATTTTTTACCCCTGATCCCCCTCTGGAAATTAAAATCTTACCTGGGGCCTGTTTCATAAAATACTGGTCTTCGTAAATTACAAGTCTATCAATAACTTTTTTTATTCTGAACCATTTGCGTTGAAATTTGAAATGAAAAAATATTATATGCCATGTGCAAACTATTTAAAATTTCATGTACGTAGCTGTTGTGTGTTTAAAGTTATTCCAGTTTTAAACTTTGGCCACTTGTAATTTTTCACAAGTTCTCAAAAGAAAAATTTACCCTACTCCGAGTAGGGTAAAATTTACTTTACGATTTCACTTGATTTTTTTACAAGTTTGTAAAAAAACTTGAATACAAGTGAAAATACAAGTGAAAAATACAAGTAAAAAATACAAGTAAAAATACCATTGTAAATTTGAATTATTTTTTTGTTGGTTTGTGGAGGTATATTAAAAAATCTATATATAAAAAAATATAAAAAATCTATATAAAAAATAAATATATTATTATTTATATTACTAATATTAAATTATATATTAAAAAATCTATATAAAAAGCACATATAACAACATCTTTTTATTTGTTTAAAAATTTACAAGTCAGTAATTTTAAAAACTTGTATTTTTCTCCATTTTACAAACTTGTAAAATTTACCAGTATTTTATGAAACAGGCCCCTGGCCTCCCCCCCCCCTCGAAAAAGTTTAGGTACTTTTTTATACTAATTTTTCTTTCAATACGTGAATTTTCAACACATATTCATGCTTTTACTCTCCTCTCCCCCTCGGCCAAAAATGAAAAAATACCCAAGAACTATGGCGTATATTTGACCTAGTATGACGCCGTCATAGCAAAATTTTTACAGGTTGTAGGGTAGTGCATTTAATTTTGGCACTTTTTCCAATTGGGCATTTTTGATTTTGGACTCTATCTTTGGTAATCCTGGACGGAATCTGACGTTTAATAGCTCAAATGAGAACTAATTATATGTAGATGACTGTCGTGAGCTTTTTATTTGTTATGTTATGATACTTTCATGTGAAATTGTGTGATTTATAATTAAAAAAAATTGTTACTCGTTTTTAGAACATGGGAATTTCATGATTACGCAATAAATTGGTTTAAAAATTAAACTGCCCTGGTAAAATTTAGTCTATTTTCCAAATTTTTAGTCCCCGTGGTTCTACATTGCGTCTGTGGTGAGCAATTGTTATAAAATAAAATAGTGTAATTTTGGCACACTATTGCTGTAGGTAAAAACGGGTTGAATTTAGTGGTCGGGTCTTAAATTGTAGTTTTAAATAGTTAAAAGAATACGTTGAAATGTGTAGGAGTCATAGCACTGCGCTTAAACTCGATTAAGGGGGTCTTTTTAAAAAGTGCTGAAATTAAATGCACTTTTTCCCAAATTTTCCTCATTTTGATACCATTTAGCATTTTAGCTGTAACTTTTTGCCAGTTACACGTTGAATTACAAGTAAAAGCTTAAATTAAAAAAACTGTCTGGAGATAATGATAGGCTTTTAAATTTTTGAAAATGGTGATTTTTTAACTAAGAAACAATCGATTGTTTGTAAAGTGCCAAAATTAAATGCATACATTTAATTTTAAATTAAATGCATACATTTAATTTTGGCAATTTTCCATTTTTTTAAAAACTGATTTAATTAAGTAAAAAAACAACTTTCGTACAGTGAATTTTTTATGACGCAACGCAGTATTGTAAAAGCTTTGAAATGAGCTATCAAACATGAAAATCAGGTCATAAAGTGAAAAGTTACATTGAAAAAAACGAAAAAGTGCCAAAATTAAATGCACTTCCCTATTTCAATGTATTTTAAGCCATTTTAGACCTATTTTTACCCTATTTTCACTTTCTTTGTCCTTTTTTTCTTTTTCTGCCTTTTTTCTTCTTTTTTTCTTTTTTCCCCCTGCTTGCCTCTGCCGTTTTAATACCCCCTTTTGTGCCCCCTGTTTTGAAATTCCCCGCCAATAAAACCCTGAATGAGCAGTGCTCAGGTCTGAAACTATATATTGCTTTTTCCTACAAAAACTGTTTGAACGAGACAGTAAATTTTGATGTATACTTATACCATAGGTGAGCACGGTCAGTGAAGCTGGTGGTAACCCGGGGTAAGGCGAATTTTGAATTCTAGGAGGGGGGTCCCAGGGGGGTCCGGACCCCCCCCTAGTTTTTTAGGGGGGGTCGACCCTGGGTGCAAAATTTTGAAATCTAGAGGGGGGTCAGGTGGGGTCCGGTGTCCAAACCAAAACAGTTTTAAACCATAATAACTTTAATAATTGTTCTTTTTATAGGATAGTACCACATTTTATTGAATAAAAAGCCATATTCATGTATAAAAAGGGTGTAAAAGCATGAATATGTGATAAAAATTCACGTTTTTTGTTAGAAAATTTAGTATAAAAAAGGTACCTAAAATTTTCCCGAGGGGGGAAGGGGGGGTCGGATTTCAAAATCTAGAGGGGGGTCAGGGGAAAAAAATTCGGAAATTTGGGGGGAGGGGGGGCCCCCTAGATTTTCGTCTAGGGGTTGTGGGGTTCCAAAATTTCTAGGCTCGGGGGGGGTGGACCCCACCCTGCCCCCCTTTCTCACCTATGATTTATACCCAAAATTTGGCTCCAAAGGGGAGAAAGGAGGGGTTGTATTATACTTGTAAATTTGTCGGAAGGGGGAGGGACGGGGGTCAGCTTCGCTAGGGGGCTCAGTCTGGACCGCTCTCAAGCTTTGGGTGGGAGGGGGGAGCCTGGATTTTTTTAGGGGGGTCCAACTTTAAGGCTCTAGGGGGGATGGACCCCTCTGTCCCCCAAAAAAAAAAATTAGTAAAATTTAAGATTTATAATAATTTAACAAACAATGATGATGTTGAGGCGATTTTCAGGGCGTGGTTTTAGAAAGGTTTTGAGTACAAGCAATTTGAAGCAAAACAAACAAACAAACCCTCCATGATGCAGTTGTCAGGCTTCTTACTAGATTTGTGACATGTTTCTTTTCACTCAAACTCCTTTTTCCAAATGAAATCCTGTTTTAACTGTTTTAGTTTAAGGAATAACCAGATATCTTTTTTTTTGTAGGTAACAAGGGACTTGCTTCAAAAAGCAGAAAAATTTCTGTTGTACATTAATTGAAAATGATAAAGCGGCTGAAAAAAAGTATTAGCATTGAAAGATTATGATGATGGAAATTTAAATGTAAATTTTTGTAAAAAAAATTGTATATGCTTGAAAATTAGGTAGGATAGGTTAGCGCAGCCGCCTTTGAGATTTGCTGGAAGAAGGGCTCAAAAAAAGGGCTAATACCCAAAATTCAGGAAATGGATGGGAAAGGGAGTTTTAGTCCCAACAGTCAAAAATGGTGTGGGTGAAAGCTCCTGAAGACATTTTGAAAAAATAAAAAAAATGTTTTCAGAATGAATTTAAATGCCTTTAAAAATAAGTTTTGAGGTCAAAATCAGTGTTTTTAGGGGTTGTGTGAGGACCCAGGACACTCCTCCCCTCCCCCTAAAATTTGGAAAGCTCCCCCTGTAGTACAAAAGCTAATAATAAAATATTTGTGATATTACCCCTAAATTTTTTTTTGGTACAACAACATCAAATTTTGGGAATCCCGTATAGCCCCCCCCCCCACAAAAAAATCTGAGAGGCTGCCTACCTATGACTTTAAACTCCACCCACACTGGTCTCACTCCTTGGGGAGGGGCTGGATTTTTTTAGGGGTAGGGGCCAAATTTTAGTAATAGGGGGACGCTTTTTGAACCTCCCAAAAAATATCCATGCCTGATCCCACCCCGTAGAATCACGACGGTTAATTCGATGTACACAAAAGTCTTGAGAAGAATTAAAAATAATTTGTTTAAACGTGAGATGTAGAGTGAAACTTTTCGACTTTGATATTGATAATTTTTTGTGAAAACCTTACTCTTGCCCCCAATAGCCCACCAATTTTTTTTTTAAACAAAATATCTCCATTGGTTCAGGAGTGTTCATACCCAACAATTCTGTACGTGACATATTTCTCAATGGGTATAACAATTTACGTTACAAATTATGCTCTCGAAGAAAGCGGCTACTTTCTGTTTTAATTTAATACCGTGATCGTTAAGATTGGTGAAATATTTGGCAAAATTTTTAGATTTCCGTACAAAAAAACTGCAATTTTTTCTTTAAAAACACCAAACGACGGCAGTAATTTTGTGAAGTTTGCCCAACCTTTTCTGTCTTCACTTCTTGTTTTTAGCAAAAAAATCGTGTTTTTTTGTACAAAAAACGCAATATCTTGCTCGACAAATACTACAACAATCTTAAAGATCAAAGTATGAAATTAAAGCAGAAAGTAGCCGCTTGCTTTGAGCATGTAATTTGTAACTTAAATTGTTATACTCATTAAGCAATTTTGCACATAGAGAATGTTCAAAAAACGCCATTTTTGTGGGGGTAAACTCCTGAACCACTAAAATTTTGTTTTGTTGAAAAAATTTTTGTGGGCTATTGGGGGCAGTGGCAGAGATAAGGTTTTCACAAAAAATTATCAAATCCAAAGATCAAAAGTTTCACTCCCCACTGCACCTTTAAGACTGGAAAAAATGTGGAAGAAACACAATACGTACACCTTTTTTTTAAATTGTTTGTCTGTTATTTCTATGTGTTATGGTCGTTGTTTTGTTTTTTTTTGTTACTCAACGTCATAATATAAATAATTTTGAAATCTGCTCAAGACCTTTGTGTGCATGAAATTAACTGTTGTCATTCTTTTAAAAACTTTCAGGAAGTTATCTCCAAAATTTTTAAACCGCCCAAAATGGTTTCTGGGTATTATTTTTCTCCCCTGGTAAGAAATCTAGTAGGCTGAGCACATTAAATTTGTAAATTTGCATTATTAAATTAAATCTGTATAATTAATTGTAAGTGTTGATGCTGTATTTTTAGCTTAGATTGACAATGTATATAAAAATTATCATTTTTTATTGTTGTGCATAACAAACATAATTTAAAATTATATTTCTGTATAATCAGCAAGCAATGCATAAAGCGAAATCCAACAGAAGCTCAAAACAAATTAAACTACCTAAATAAGTTGAAAAATTAATTTCCAGTAATATTCCTTGAAAAAAAGAATGTAGTGCCACACAATTGAAACATGTGTTAAGTTTAAAAAAAGTCAAAGGAGATCTTTTAAAATTAAATGGTAGATGGATTATTTTGTAAGTCATTATGTTCGTTGTAAATCATGAATTCTAAAAACAAGTTGTCCAGAAAATTTGGAAGCCTTATTTTCATTGATTTTTTTTTCACGTTGAGTGTGTAGGGTCTACCCACCTGGTTTTATTTGGGGGGGAGGGAGGAAGGTGCAGGAGTTTGGACTTCGGCTTTCAAAAAAATTTTGGGGATTTTCCCCCCCCCCGACAAAAAAAAATTGGAGAGATGGCGGTTTTATTTTAAAAAAAATAAAAGCAGGGATAAATGGTAAGCTAATACACCATTTTTGGGCATAATAATGTATTTTCCAAAATTTTAGCGATTGAAATGCAGACATTGATGTAGCCTGGATTTCACAAAAAAAGGTTAGACTTTTTAAATTAAAGACTCGACTACACCCACGCTGTTAATCAAAGCAGATGAGCAGTAAAAAAAAAAAAAAATGGATAATCACAAAAAAAAGCAGCAAAAAAAAAAAAAAAAAAAGAAAAAAAAAAAAAAAAAAAAAAAAAAAAAAAAAAAAAAAAAATTTTTTTTGTTGAGTGTGTTGGGTTACCATGGTTTTATTTGGGGGGAGGGAGGAAGGTGCAGGGAGTTTGGACTTTGGCTTTCAAAAAAATTTTGGGGATTCCCCCCCCCCCCCCCCCCTAAAAAAAAAATTGGAGAGATGGCGGTTTTATTTTTAAAAAAAATAAAAGCAGGGATAAATGCAGGTAAGCTAATACACCATTTTTGGGCATAATAATGTATTTTCCAAAATTTTAGCGATTGAAATGCAGACATTGATGTAGCCTGGATTTCACAAAAAAAGGTTAGACTTTTTAAATTAAAGACTCGACTACACCCACGCTGTTAATCAAAGCAGATGAGCAGCCTCGCCATGGTTTCAGGGTACCTTTATGAAAACATTAAACAGGACACTGTTATAGGCGCCAGAAAATTTTGGATGGAAGGTACATAAATAACTCAAATATGATTGTTTATTTTCTTTGCTGTGAAGCACATCATTGCGCTTCACAATAACGGACAAATAACAAGAAATAATGTATGAATGACTATGAAACCAGACAGACAGGTATAACGCCAAGCGGAATTATCTTTTGCATTTTGGGGTCAATCGTGGTATCAAAACTATTGTATAGTTTGTGCTGAATTATCAGTGAGATGCAGGGAGATTTAGATTTTTGAGTCTTTGAAAACCACCAAATCCTACTGTCTGTGGACAATTTCAGAGAGCTGCTGCCCCTACCCAACCACTATTCTTATTTTCTTCAGGGGGGGGGGCCTTCCTGCCCCTTGGTTACATGCATGATTGAACCAACCCCCTTTCCAGAATTGTAAGGGTTTAACTCTCTCCCAATGACTCTCCATCTGTGGGTAGAAAGTTAGGAGTCCAAACAGGTGAACAGCCTCATGTATTGTATGGCATACATTGGCATAGGGCAGTGGTTGGGTAGAAAGTGGTTAACCCTCCTCCCTTAATTCTTGATAAGGCGTTTAAACCCTTAGAAATAATAGGAAAGGGTCGGATGGGCCCCCTTTCCAATTTTGGTGAAAAATTACCAAAAAAATGTCTTTTAACTACCTCCAAACTTAAGTTTACATTTCAAACTGGATTTTCCAAACAGTAAAAAGCTTAAAATGTAAAAAAAATTTCTGACTTACAACCATACATGAGCATGGATGGACCTGCAAGCTAGGGGAGGTGGCTACCCCAGTAAATGGCCCTTTAAAAGCTAGGAGAGAAATCCAGGAGGGATCCCAACCCCCTCTAGCTTGAAATCCTAAAGCCGCATTAAATCATTTATTTAAGTTTTTGATTACACAAGTTTTTTACTACAAAACCATGTTTGTGACAGTAAATTTTGACCTACAATAATACCCAAAATTTGGCTTGGAAGAAGGGAGGGGGTTCATATAGAATTCCCGGGGGGTTGGGGAGTAGGGTATCAAAATTAAAAAATTTTGTGGGGAGGGGAAGGGGTCCCTAGATTTTATTCGGGGGGGGGGGGTTCAAAATTTCAAGGCTAGGAAAGGGTGGACCCCACCCTACCTCCCCCTATGCTCACATGTCCTTAAAACTAGTTTTTTTTCACCTATTTTCCATTCAAAATCGAAAAATAGTATTCTGAGTAAGATCTCCCTATAAAATAAAAAATGTGCTTAAAATGTTTTTTTTTTTGATTTTAACCCCCTCCCCCCTAAATCCGGTTCAACTCATACATGAGCATAGGGAGAGGGTAGGGTGGGGTCTTCCCCACCTTTCAGACCTGTGCACGGTCTGGAAATGCCCCCCGCTTTATTGGAGGATTGGTGCACCCCCAGCCCAAAAAAGAAAGTACCCAAAAATTATGGTGCCGTTTTTTACCTATTATGATGCTATCATCGCAAATTTTGCAGTTTTTAGCCTATTTCAATGCATTTTAAGCCACTTTAGACATGTTTTAACTAATTTTTGCTTTTTTGTCCTTTTTCCTACTTTTGTCATTGTTTTATTTTTTTCTCCCCTGCTCGCCCCCCTCCCCATTTCCAAAAAAATCACCCCTTTCTGTTTTGGAATTGCCCCCCCCACCAATAAAACCCAGGGGGAAGTGCACAGGTCTGCCTCCTTCTATCATTAAAATTTCACACTCCTTCCATTCTAGAAAAAATGTAGGATTCCTCCCTTTAAATTTAAAAATTTTGATACTCTGCCCCATCTTGAATTTTAAATCGACCCCTTTAAAGTCTGAAAACGCATTTTTTGCAGTAAAAAACAGTACTTTTGTGTTTTATATTTCTACATTAAGTATTTTTGTTAAAAATCTGGATTTAAATCAAGTTTGTTCAAAAACTGGAAACCCCCCTTCCTCTGAATTTGACATTTGTTTATCCCACGTTGTCATTGACCACCCCTAAAAAGCTAAGGGGTACAGATCCCTCTCCCCCTAGCTTCCAAAGGGCCTATTACCTTGGTTACCTAACCCCAAACATTTCCAGTCAATGCTCACCTATGTTTCAACCCCCCCTTCCAGCTTTAGGCCAAATTAGCAATGCATGTTTTGAGGGAGGTTTATGTGATCCCTCAAAAATTTTGGGCAGGGAGGGAAAAGTAGTATACCAAAAATGTTTTTGGTTATACCTACCTCAAATACCCCATTTTTAGAGGGGGGTTGTCCAGGATACCCCAGTTTTAGAAACTAAGGGGGGGTGGTGGTTTGTTACCAGTTTTGTGGCGGGTCGTAGACCCATAAGTGGGCAGCCTCCTTGATATGAGGAGATAGTATAGGTGGGGAGACAAAAGGACAGGATGGGTTAAGGTTGGTGTGGGTTATACACCACCAAAATTGCAAATTACCGCCACCCCCACTTTAAAATTTGGGAGTACCCTGGAGGACACTTCTCTAAAATTTGGTAAGTTGAATTTACTAAAAAGGCTTAAAATGGATGATTTGGGGTATACCCCAAAAACAATTTTGTAGAATTATCTGGAATAAATAATTGTTCTCAATTTTTTTTTAGCAATTTGAATATCAGATTGGTTGCTATTTACACTATAAAAATCTGAAACATACTGTTGGCCTCCTTTCCATCAAGTTCAGCATTCATTATGTGCTAAAAAATTTAAGAATATAAATTAATAGTTAAAGTTGTTTTGTATGTTTATTTTTAAATAGATTATGATATAATTTTTATTTTATAATACAGGAACATGATTGTTATTACAATACAATACACTGAATTTGATAAATACTAGTGGCAAGAATATATAACACAAGAGAATTTCAGACTACTAAATTCTAGACCAAAATTTTGCGAGAAAACTTGCACTTTCAAACTCATGTGCAATTTTTGCAAAAATCCGTCATTTTCTGCAAGTTTTTCCATGCTCCAAGTTTTAGCACAGTGTTAGTTTTCTTACAGTGCAAACTGAGATTTCTTTTGCACACTATACTGCTGTATTTGCACTGAGATTGTTTTTGCACTGGGACTCTGGCTGCACAACAAAAAAAAATAAAAACAAATCGGAGCAAAAATTTTGTGTTTATATGAGTAAAGGTCGTTTTTTTTACCTTAAGATGTTAAAACTTTTTAGTTTTAACAAAATAAAGTAACTCTCCAACGTTTTAAAATTAAACAAAACAAGTTTTGATGTGTTTTACTCTATTTAAAATAATCACCAGTGTCTGTATTTTTGTTGTTATACAGTTAGACTTGCAGTGCTAAAAAAATAGCAGAGCAAATAAAGCAGTATTGAGTGCAAAAAAAGTTGCAGTCCCCACTGTGAGAAAACTAACAGTGTTTAAAATTACAGCGCTGGAAAAGTAGCAGAAAATGGCGGATTTTTGCAAGTCGCGAATTTAAAAGTGAGACTTTTTGTCACAAAATTTTGGTCAAAAGTTTAGTGTTCAGTTGGACATTCTCTTGTGTTATATATTCTTGCTTTAAAAAAATTAGTATATAAATGTGGGATCAATTTATCATCAATAATTAAAGTCATTTAAAGACCATCATTTGCATGGTCAAGGGGTCATATGTTGAAAGCATACATGGGCACGGGGTGGGTGGGGGGTTAACATCCCCCCAAATTTTGAGAAGGGCGGTTTAACCCCCCCCCACTCAGAATAGGGGGGGGGGAAGAAAAAGTTAACCCCCTGCCAATTTGGGAAAATGAAGAAAAAATTCTTTAAAATGACTTCTACCTGCCCCCAAACTTAAGTTTTGAGGTCAAAATGAATGTTTTAAGCAATAAAAAGCTCAAAAATGCTATAAAAAGGGCTTTTTGATATAAAATTTGCGTTTTTTTACCTATTTTCCTTCAAAATCGAAAAACGATATGGGTATTTTGCGTTTCTTGGATTTTAACCCCCACCCTAATTTGGGGTTTAACCCCCCCACTCCGGACCAACTTGCCCATGTATGGTTGAAAGTTTATATGGACTTTAAGTTAATCTGAGATAAGCTCTTTTTGCAACATGGTAAACATACTGGCATTATTAATTAAATAAAATAAAGATAATAATAAATAAAGTATCTTGCTTTGTGAGAATAAAACAAACTTAGATTAAATTGTCACTCATCAATATGCATGCCACCTAAACCTACCAATTTTTAAACCATATCCCAGGATGATCTAAAAATGGTGTGTTTATCTCAGATTAAATGTGATAAACAAGATTTGTATAACAATAGTTTTAGTTTAATTATCATAAATATTTTAATTCTCAAAGTTGTTTTGAACTGAAATATGGGATTAAGGTGGAACAATACAGTTAGGATACCCTGTTGATTTTTGTGTATAACTAGTGTCATACGTGGCGGACAAAAGCAAACTGTATGTTGGGAGAAAAGGTAGTTTTTTTCTGGTAAGTTTGGTATCCTTAACATTCTTGATGGATCATTCAACGGCAAGATATGCTTCATTGAAAAAAGGGATTTTTAAACAGTTTTTCCCAATTTAACAGAACCAGAGTTAATATTATGTAATAAAAATTTAACTCAAGTTACATACACTAAATTTACATGTCCACAAAAATTTTCAGCAAAATCCCTACTATTGAAGTTTTTTTAATGTTGTTTTATTGTTAAAATTGTTGAAATAAAAATAAAAAGGAATGATAGTAGAGATTTTGTTAAAAACTTAAAAACTGGCTCAGAATTATAGTACAATTGCTGTGTTTAAAGTTGGGAACAAACTAAATCCTATCAAACGACAGGCTCAGATGGAGCAGTAGCCAAGTGGTTAGAATGCCGGACTTGGAATTTCAAAGTTCTAGGTTTAAATCTCCCTTGGCAATATTTTTAACCTCAAAAAAGTTTTTTCTTAATTACTAACTTTTTAATTAAAAAAACTGTGCATTATTCAATACTGTATTCAACCCGGAGTCCTGTTTTGAGGTAAAACCGGTATATAGTCAAAATGCCCCCAAGAGGAGGGGGGAGATCGCCACCTCCCTTGTTGCGCCCTGGGGGGTCAAATTGAAAAAGGAGGTCGGATTTGTCATCAGGACTTCCAAAAACCCCCAAGTACATGTTTTGGGGAAAATTGGTGAAATTTTTCTAACTGTATTGTTCAACCTTAATGATTGAAAAAGTTTTTTGCTGTTGGTGGGCTTTGGGTTTGTACCCATAAATGATTTTTTGCTGTCAAAATCTTGTGATATTATTACATTAGAAATCAGGTTAAAGACTTTCTGTTTAAAGGAAAAAGAATTTAGAAGCTTTAGAATGTAAAATATTATTTTTAAGCTAATTTAATGATTTTTAGCTATTCTAGCTTTTTGTAATTATTAAAAACTTTTAAATGAAAGCAAAGTTTGGTAGTTAAACAAAATGGAAGTTTTAACAAATTATAAAATAGATCAAAAATACACATATTTATTATTGGCAAAATATGGCCAGTATCAGTGGAAATGTCAGTAAAAGGAATACTATAAATCGTAAATGTAAATCCTTATGCTGGCTTTGGTGCATAACATTATTGTTAAATGATAAACAGCCAAAAAATTTTAAAAAAAAACACCAAAGTTAGGTTTTATGGTTTGAAGGAATACTGTAAATAATGAAGTGTTTTTATTGAGAGATTAAACACTTGTTTTTTTTCTGCTGTTTAAGCTGAGAAAAAAAAACAAAATAATTTGGTTTTTTTTTAATAACAAACAAATGGAAAAATATGTTAGAAAGTAAAATTTTTTAGTCTGCAGGTCTGAAACCAATGTATCAAAATGTGAATAGTTTTGATACAATAATGTTATGCTATGCACATAATGTTAATAATATTCATGCTTAAGATATTAAAAGCGCTGGTGTGCTTTGAGTCAGGAAGATACAGTGGCATGATTCATGAATCAAAATCTTTTAGCATTAGTTTCCAAATGCAACAAGTGAATTTGCGCTCTTCTGCTCAGCAAGAATTTCTTTTTGCGCCATGAACCAAGTTTTCCATGTAAAACATGGTTGAAATCACCACAAATTTGATTCAAGTACCTATAATGCAGCTTGAAATATTGTATTATGATTATTTTTTTGTTATAAAAACGCATAGTGACCAGACCTGTGCACGGTCTGAAAATGCCCCCCCCCCCCCCGTTTTATTGGAGGATTTGCCCCCCCCCCCGTTTTATTGCCCCCCCCCCGACCCCCTTGAAAAAGATCTAAAAATATGCTCCATTTTTGAGCCTATGTTTGCCATCGGAATTTTTCAGTTTGTTCCCTATTTTAAACTTACAGCCATTTTAGACTATATTTTGGCAGTAAGTTTTTAACAAAATCTCTACTATCATTCCTTTTTATTTTTATTTCAACAATTTTAACAATAAAACAACATTAAAAAAACTTCAATAGTAGGGATTTTGCTGAAAATTTTTGTGGACATGTAAGGTAAATAAATTTTTATTACATATATTAACTCTGGTTCTGTTAAATTGGGAAAAACTGTTTAAAAATCCGCTTTTTTCAAAAGCATATCTTGCCATTGAATGATCCATCAAGAATGTTAAGGATACCAAACTTACCAAAAAAAATACCTTTTCTCCCAACTACAGTTTGCTTCCCCTTACATAGTTATACACAAAAATCAACAGGGTATCCTAACTGTATCGTTCCACCTTAATCCCATATTTCAGTTCAAAACAATAGAATCAAAATATTTATGATAATTAAACTAAAACTATATAAAATATCATTTAATCTGATAAACACACCATTTTAAGATCATCCTGGGATATGGTTTAAAAATAGGTAGGTTTAGGTGGCATGCATATTATGAGTGACAATTAATCAACTTATTCAAAACAAGATATATTATTATTATCTTTATTTTATTTAATTAATAATGCCAGTATGTTTACCATGTTGCAAAAAAGCTTATCTCAGATTAACTTAAAGTCATATAAACTTTCAACCATACAGGGCAGAATTGGTTGGAGTGGGGGGGGGGGGGGGGCAAACCCCAAATTAGGGGGGGGTAAAATCCAAGAAACGCAAAATACCCATATCGTTTTTCGATTTTGAAGAAAAATAGGTAAAAAAAACGCAGATTTTATATCAAAAAGCCCTTTTTATAGCATTTTTGAGCTTTTTATTGCTAAAACATTCATTTTGACCTCAAAACTTAAGTTTGGGGGCAGGTAGAAGTCATTATAAAGAAATTTTGCTTCATTTTCCCAATTGGCAGGGGGTTACTTTTCTAACCCCCCCCCCCCTATTCTGAGTGGGGGGGGTTAAACCGCCCTTCTCAAAATTTGGGGGGAGGTTAACCCCCCCCCCACCCCGTGCCCATGTATTCTTACAAGATTGGACCCCTTGACCATGCAAATGATGGTCTTTAAATGACTTTAATTATTGATGATAAATTGATCCCACATTTATATACTAATTTTTTTAAAGCAAGAATATATAACACAAGAGAATGTCCAACTGAACACTAAACTTTTGACCAAAATTTTGTGACAAAAAGTCTCACTTTTAAATTCGCGACTTGCAAAAATCCGCCATTTTCTGCTACTTTTCCAGCGCTGTAATTTTAAACACTGTTAGTTTTCTCACAGTGGGGACTGCAACTTTTTTTGCACTCAATACTGCTTTATTTGCTCTGCTATTTTTTTAGCACTGCAAGTCTAACTGTATAACAACAAAAATACAGACACTGGTGATTATTTTAAATAGAGTAAAACACATCAAAACTTGTTTGTTTAATTTTAAAACGTTGGAGAGTTACTTTATTTTGTTAAAACTAAAAATTTTTAACATCTTAAGGTAAAAAAACGACCTTTACTCATATAAACACAAAATTTTTGCTCCAATTTGTTTTTATTTTTTTTTGTTGTGCAGCCAGAGTCCCAGTGCAAAAACAATCTCAGTGCAAATACAGCAGTATAGTGTGCAAAAGAAATCTCAGTTTGCACTGTAAGAAAACTAACACTGTGCTAAAACTCGGAGCATGGAAAAACTTGCAGAAAATGACGGATTTTTGCAAAAATTGCACATGAGTTTGAAAGTGCAAGTTTTCTCGCAAAATTTTGGTCTAGAATTTAGTAGTCTGAAATTCTCTTGTGTTATATATTCTTGCCACTAGTATTTATCAAATTCAGTGTATTGTATTGTAATAACAATCATGTTCCTGTATTATAAAATAAAAATTATATCATAATCTATTTAAAAATAAACATACAAAACAACTTTAACTATTAATTTATATTCTTAAATTTTTTAGCACATAATGAATGCTGAACTTGATGGAAAGGAGGCCAACAGTATGTTTCAGATTTTTATAGTGTAAATAGCAACCAATCTGATATTCAAATTGCTAAAAAAAAATTGAGAACAATTATTTATTCCAGATAATTCTACAAAATTGTTTTTGGGGTATACCCCAAATCATCCATTTTAAGCCTTTTTAGTAAATTCAACTTACCAAATTTTAGAGAAGTGTCCTCCAGGGTACTCCCAAATTTTAAAGTGGGGGTGGCGGTAATTTGCAATTTTGGTGGTGTATAACCCACACCAACCTTAACCCATCCTGTCCTTTTGTCTCCCCACCTATACTATCTCCTCATATCAAGGAGGCTGCCCACTTATGGGTCTACGACCCGCCACAAAACTGGTAACAAACCACCACCCCCCCTTAGTTTCTAAAACTGGGGTATCCTGGACAACCCCCCTCTAAAAATGGGGTATTTGAGGTAGGACAACCAAAACATTTTTGGTATACTACTTTTCCCCTCCCTGCCCAAAATTTTTGAGGGATCACATAAACCTCCCTCAAAACATGCATTGCTAATTTGGCCTAAAGCTGGAAGGGGGGGTGAAACATAGGTGAGCATTGACTGGAAATGTTTGGGGTTAGGTAACCAAGGAATAGGCCCTTTGGAAGCTAGGGGGAGAGGGATCTGTACCCCTTAGCTTTTTAGGGGTGGTCAATGACAACGTGGGATAAACAAATGTCAAATTCAGAGGAAGGGGGGTTTCCAGTTTTTGAACAAACTTGATTTAAATCCAGATTTTTAACAAAAATACTTAATGTAGAAATATAAAACACAAAAGTACTGTTTTTTACTGCAAAAAATGCGTTTTCAGACTTTAAAGGGGTCGATTTAAAATTCAAGATGGGGCAGAGTATCAAAATTTTTAAATTTAAAGGGAGGAATCCTACATTTTTTCTAGAATGGAAGGAGTGTGAAATTTTAATGATAGAAGGAGGCAGACCTGTGCACTTCCCCCTGGGTTTTATTGGTGGGGGGGCAATTCCAAAACAGAAAGGGGTGATTTTTTTGGAAATGGGGAGGGGGGGGGCGAGCAGGGGAGAAAAAAAATAAAACAATGACAAAAGTAGGAAAAAGGACAAAAAAGCAAAAATTAGTTAAAACATGTCTAAAGTGGCTTAAAATGCATTGAAATAGGCTAAAAACTGCAAAATTTGCGATGATAGCATCATAATAGGTAAAAAACGGCACCATAATTTTTGGGTACTTTCTTTTTTGGGCTGGGGGTGCACCAATCCTCCAATAAAGCGGGGGGCATTTCCAGACCGTGCACAGGTCTGAAAGGTGGGGAAGACCCCACCCTACCCTCTCCCTATGCTCATGTATGAGTTGAACCGGATTTAGGGGGGAGGGGGTTAAAATTAAAAAAAAAAAATATTTTAAGCACATCTTTTTATTTTATAGGGAGATCTTACTCAGAATACTATTTTTCGATTTTGAATGGAAAATAGGTGAAAAAAAACTAGTTTTAAGGACATGTGAGCATAGGGGGAGGTAGGGTGGGGTCCACCCTTTCCTAGCCTTGAAATTTTGAACCCCCCCCCCCCCCGAATAAAATCTAGGGACCCCTTCCCCTCCCCACAAAATTTTTTAATTTTGATACCCTACTCCCCAACCCCCCGGGAATTCTATATGAACCCCCTCCCTTCTTCCAAGCCAAATTTTGGGTATTATTGTAGGTCAAAATTTACTGTCACAAACATGGTTTTGTAGTAAAAAACTTGTGTAATCAAAAACTTAAATAAATGATTTAATGCGGCTTTAGGATTTCAAGCTAGAGGGGGTTGGGATCCCTCCTGGATTTCTCTCCTAGCTTTTAAAGGGCCATTTACTGGGGTAGCCACCTCCCCTAGCTTGCAGGTCCATCCATGCTCATGTATGGTTGTAAGTCAGAAATTTTTTTTACATTTTAAGCTTTTTACTGTTTGGAAAATCCAGTTTGAAATGTAAACTTAAGTTTGGAGGTAGTTAAAAGACATTTTTTTGGTAATTTTTCACCAAAATTGGAAAGGGGGCCCATCCGACCCTTTCCTATTATTTCTAAGGGTTTAAACGCCTTATCAAGAATTAAGGGAGGAGGGTTAACCACTTTCTACCCAACCACTGCCCTATGCCAATGTATGCCCTACAATCCATGAGGCTGTTCACCTGTTTGGACTCCTAACTTTCTACCCACAGATGGAGAGTCATTGGGAGAGAGTTAAACCCTTACAATTCTGGAAAGGGGGTTGGTTCAATCATGCATGTAACCAAGGGGCAGGAAGGCCCCCCCCCCTGAAGAAAATAAGAATAGTGGTTGGGTAGGGGCAGCAGCTCTCTTGAAATTGTCCACAGACAGTAGGATTTGGTGGTTTTCAAAGACTCAAAAATCTAAATCTTCCTGCATCTCACTGATAATTCAGCACAAACTATACAATAGTTTTGATACCACGATTGACCCCAAAATGCAAAAGATAATTCCGCTTGGCGTTATACCTGTCTGTCTGGTTTCATAGTCATTCATACATTATTTCTTGTTATTTGTCCGTTATTGTGAAGCGCAATGATGTGCTTCACAGCAAAGAAAATAAACAATCATATTTGAGTTATTTATGTACCTTCCATCCAAAATTTTCTGGCGCCTATAACAGTGTCCTGTTTAATGTTTTCATAAAGGTACCCTGAAACCATGGCGAGGCTGCTCATCTGCTTTGATTAACAGCGTGGGTGTAGTCGAGTCTTTAATTTAAAAAGTCTAACCTTTTTTTGTGAAATCCAGGCTACATCAATGTCTGCATTTCAATCGCTAAAATTTTGGAAAATACATTATTATGCCCAAAAATGGTGTATTAGCTTACCTGCATTTATCCCTGCTTTTATTTTTTTTAAAAATAAAACCGCCATCTCTCCAATTTTTTTTTGTCGGGGGGGGGGAATCCCCAAAATTTTTTTGAAAGCCAAAGTCCAAACTCCTGCACCTTCCTCCCTCCCCCCCAAATAAAACCAGGTGGGTAGACCCTACACACTCAACGTGAAAAAAAAATCAATGAAAATAAGGCTTCCAAATTTTCTGGACAACTTGTTTTTAGAATTCATGATTTACAACGAACATAATGACTTACAAAATAATCCATCTACCATTTAATTTTAAAAGATCTCCTTTGACTTTTTTTAAACTTAACACATGTTTCAATTGTGTGGCACTACATTCTTTTTTTCAAGGAATATTACTGGAAATTAATTTTTCAACTTTGCGCTTCACAGCAAAGAAAATAAACAATCATATTTGAGTTATTTATGTACCTTCCATCCAAAATTTTCTGGCGCCTATAACAGTGTCCTGTTTAATGTTTTCATAAAGGTACCCTGAAACCATGGCGAGGCTGCTCATCTGCTTTATTAACAGGCGTGGGTGTAGTTGAGCTTTAATTAAAAAGTCTACCTTTTTTTGTGAAATCAGGCTACATCAATGTCTGCATTTCAATGCTAAATTTTTGGAAAATATATTATTAGCCCAAAATGGTGTTTAGCTTACCTGCATTTATCCCTGCTTTTATTTTTTTTAAAATCCCATCTCTCCAATTTTTTTTGTCGGGGGGGGGGAATCCCCAAAATTTTTTTGAAAGCCAAAGTCCACTCCTGCACCTTCCTCCCTCCCCCCAAATAAAACCAGGTGGGTAGACCCTACACACTCAACGTGAAAAAAAAATCAATGAAAATAAGGCTTCCAAATTTTCTGGACAACTTGTTTTTAGAATTCATGATTTACAACGAACATAATGACTTACAAAATAATCCATCTACCATTTAATTTTAAAAGATCTCCTTTGACTTTTTTTAAACTTAACACATGTTTCAATTGTGTGGCACTACATTCTTTTTTTCAAGGAATATTACTGGAAATTAATTTTTCAACTTATTTAGGTAGTTTAATTTGTTTTGAGCTTCTGTTGGATTTCGCTTTATGCATTGCTTGCTGATTATACAGAAATATAATTTTAAATTATGTTTGTTATGCACAACAATAAAAAATGATAATTTTTATATACATTGTCAATCTAAGCTAAAAATACAGCATCAACACTTACAATTAATTATACAGATTTAATTTAATAATGCAAATTTACAAATTTAATGTGCTCAGCCTACTAGATTTCTTACCAGGGGAGAAAAATAATACCCAGAAACCATTTTGGGCGGTTTAAAAATTTTGGAGATAACTTCCTGAAAGTTTTTAAAAGAATGACAACAGTTAATTTCATGCACACAAAGGTCTTGAGCAGATTTCAAAATTATTTATATTATGACGTTGGGTAACAAAAAAAAAAACAACGACCATAACACATAGAAATAACAGACAAACAATTTAAAAAAAAGGTGTACGTATTGTGTTTCTTCCACATTTTTTCCAGTCTTAAAGGTGCAGTGGGGAGTAAAACTTTTGATCTTTGGATTTGATAATTTTTTGTGAAAACCTTATCTCTGCCACTGCCCCCAATAGCCCACAAAAATTTTTTCAACAAAACAAAATTTTAGTGGTTCAGGAGTTTACCCCCACAAAAATGGCGTTTTTTGAACATTCTCTATGTGCAAAATTGCTTAATGAGTATAACAATTTAAGTTACAAATTACATGCTCAAAGCAAGCGGCTACTTTCTGCTTTAATTTCATACTTTGATCTTTAAGATTGTTGTAGTATTTGTCGAGCAAGATATTGCGTTTTTTGTACAAAAAAAACACGATTTTTTTGCTAAAAACAAGAAGTGAAGACAGAAATGGTTGGGCAAACTTCACAAAATTACTGCCGTCGTTTGGTGTTTTTAAAGAAAAAATTGCAGTTTTTTTGTACGGAAATCTAAAAATTTTGCCAAATATTTCACCAATCTTAACGATCACGGTATTAAATTAAAACAGAAAGTAGCCGCTTTCTTCGAGAGCATAATTTGTAACGTAAATTGTTATACCCATTGAGAAATATGTCACGTACAGAATTGTTGGGTATGAACACTCCTGAACCAATGGAGATATTTTGTTTAAAAAAAAAATTGGTGGGCTATTGGGGGCAAGAGTAAGGTTTTCACAAAAAAATTATCAATATCAAAGTCGAAAAGTTTCACTCTACATCTAACGTTTAAACAAATTATTTTTAATTCTTCTCAAGACTTTTGTGTACATCGAATTAACCGTCGTGATTCTACGGGTGGGATCAGGCATGGATATTTTTTGGGAGGTTCAAAAAGCGTCCCCCTATTACTAAAATTTGGCCCCTACCCCTTAAAAAAATCCAGCCCCTCCCCAAGGAGTGAGACCAGTGTGGGTGGAGTTTAAAGTCATAGGTAGGCAGCCTCTCAGATTTTTTTGTGGGGGGGGGGGCTATACGGGATTCCCAAAATTTGTTGTTGTTGTCCCAAAATAAATGTTAGGGGTAATTTCACAAATATTTTATTATTAGCTTTTGTACTACAGGGGGAGCTTTCCAAATTTTAGGGGGAGGGGAGGAGTGTCCTGGGTGCTCACACAACCCCTAAAAACACTGATTTTGACCTCAAAACTTATTTTTAAAGGCATTTAAATTCATTCTGAAAACATTTTTTTTATTTTTTCAAAATGTCTTCAGGAGCTTTCACCCACACCATTTTTGACTGTTGGGACTAAAACTCCCTTTCCCATCCATTTCCTGAATTTTGGGTATTAGCCCTTTTTTTGAGCCCTTCTTCCAGCAAATCTCAAAGGTGGCCGCGCTAACCTATCCTACCTAATTTTCAAGCATATACAATCTCTTTACCAAAATTTACATCAAATTTCCATCATAAATCTTTCAATGCTAATACTTTCCTCCTGCCGCTTTATCATTTTCAATTAATGTACAACAGAAATTTTTCTGCTTTTTGAAGCAAGTCCCTTGTTACCTACAAAAAAAAAAATATCTGGTTATTCCTTAAACTAAAACAGTTAAAACAGGATTTCATTTTGGGAAAAAAGGAGTTTGAGTGAAAAGAAACATGTCACAAATCTAGAAGAAGCTACAACTGCATCATGGAGGGTTTTAGGTTTGTTTGTTTTGCTTCAAATTGCTTGTACTCAAAACCTTTCTAAAACCATGCCCTGAATTGCTTCTCAACACCATCATTGTTGGTCAAATTATTATAAATCTTACTTCACTAAATTTCTTTTGGGGAGAGGGGGTTCATTCCCCCTAGAGCCTTAAAAAGTTGGACCCCCCTAAAAAAATCCAGCAATACGTAAATGAACCAAGAACAT